>APFE031515800.1:0-12949 GCA_000404065.3 Pinus taeda
CTGGCTATGAGTCTCCTTTCTTAGTGATTCTCGCACTTCCTATTTTAGACTTCTTGACCGAAATTTTGTCTCTGAAATGAGGCCGAGTTGTCCTATTTATAGTGGTTTGCCCGTCAAATAAGTCGATTTGAACTGTGGGTGAGCCGACATGTCCTTTGGTGTAATTCCATTACTCTATCTTGAAGCCGACTTGAAGGAGATGCTTTAGCTTGGCCTTAGAGGGCCTTTTTATTCTTTTAATGACTCGTACAAATATGTAACATGCCCGAAACGGGTCCATCATACATGACATTGACTCAATTTGACTTTACGACCAATCCTAAGGGCTCACAATGGGAGCCATAACTAAAATAAAATTCTTTGCTCATGAAACCCATGAGACAAGCATGCAAACATAATTTTATCCGAGCTCGGTCACGGCAGCCCAGGGCCTCAGCCCTAAGTGGGGTGGGGTTGCATTCTTCTTTACTTCAATTACATAAAATCACAATTACACGTGTTATTGTGAAGACCGAACCTAGTTACATTTTTCAACCTAGTTATGTTGAGAAATTTAGGGCATCAAGATTACGTGATTTCTCTATTAATGATAACTGCTTGTGAAGGCTTTTTACCTCAATAGATTAGGATCTTCTCTTTAGTTAGATTATTATAATGTTCTTCTTCATCAAACAGCTACCAAAGCATAAACAATAAAGAGACAAGAGACACAAAATGTAGGCTATCAGCTAGGGTGAAAACCTCTCCCACTTGAGAGGAAAACCCAAACGAATTCTTCTTCTTGTAGAGGCTTCAATTGACAAATACCAAGACCCAGAACCTTGACCTATTTGCCTCTACAAGGCTAAGTCACAAACTTTCCTTGATGAGATTCTTCTTGAATCAAACTTATTGCTCTTGCCTCCTTTGGTCAACGCAACTCAAACTGTTTGCACCTCTGAAATTTCGGTCTCTTTCCATAGATCTGCAGTCCGTACTTCTGCAGTTTCACACGTGTGAGGAGTGAGAACGAACATGGAGATGCCTTCCTTCCTTCGCTATTCTTGAGGACTCTTCTAGGTGAATTTGGCTAGTGGTGGAGGTGATGAGGAGACCCTTTTGGCGACTTTTTCTTGGACTAATATGGTACTGCAGAAACCCTAATTTTTCTGCCACACGTGTGAAGATATTAGCCAAAGACAATGCCCAACAACTCGATCTTCCATTCCTTCTTCTTGTTGGCTATGAGACTCTTTTCTTAGTGATTCTCGCACTTCCTTTTTCAGACTTCTTTAACCGAAATTTTGTCTCTGAAATGAGGTTGAGCTATCCTATTTATAGTGGTTTGCCCATCAAATAAGCTGACCTGGACTGTGGGTGAGCCAACATGTCCTTTGGTGTAATTCCATTACTACATCTTGAAGCCGACTTGAAGGAGATGCTTTAGCTTGGTCTTGGAGGGCCTTTTATTCTTTTCATGACTCATACAAATATGTAACATGCCCAAAAAGGGTCCTTCATACATGATATTGACTCAATTTGACTTTATGGCCAATCCTAAGGGCTCACAATGGGAGCCATAACTAAAATAAAATTCCTTTCTCATGAAACCCATGAGTCAAGCATTACAAACATAATTTTATATTCTTCTTTACTTCAATTACATAAAATCACAATTATACATTTTATTATGAAGACCGAACCTAGTTACATTTTTCAACAAATTGCCCACCTGGAGAGTCACCTTCAGTGTGAGGAAAAACCATCAACTCCTCCAGCTTCCAATGCCAAAGATCCAACCCTTGTTGCCTCGTCAGACTCATGATTTCTATGTTGTTTACTTGTAGTGTTAATATATGCAACTTTATAGTAGATAGGCTTGTTTATTTTCCACAATTGATGTATTTTGATCAGACATTATTGCCCATAAGCAGTCAACAAATTAGGTTTCCCTTGTGGTAGATTGAGACCACTTACGGATGCCCTAGATGAACTATGAAAATCTGGTTGATGTATGATTTTTTGAATTTTTGAGGGTATACAAATTTAATTCACAAAAATATATATGTATATGACAGGATCCCACAGTGGAGTACAACTCCATCATGATGAATGATGTGTGGGAAGTAGTGCCAAGACCAAAGAAGAGATCAATAGTTGATGCCATGTGGTTGTACAAGGTAAAGCATGTAGTGGATGGTCACATGGAGTACAGAGCTCAATTCATAGCTAATAGATTCTCCTTGGTTGTAGAGGTGTGGCAAAGTCCAGGTGAGGTGTTCCTACGTTTTGCAATGAACAATTTGAGAATATGCTTCAATCAAGGTAGATTCGCTAGGAAGCTACCAAAAATATGTTCTACCATCTTTAGAGGGCACAATACATCATGGTCTGAACTATACATTTGATGTTGTATGGATTTGTTGATTCTGACTAAGCAAGGAATGCAAATGATCAGAAGATTACTTAATTTTTTGCTTCAATTTGTGTTTGGAGTAATTCCTTGGTTCAGTAGGAAGCAAGGTTAAATGACATTCCATAACCACATAGTGAGATTGAGATTCAATGACATTTGGTTCAACAAAAGCAAAATACATGGTAGTCAACACTGCTAGTTGTGAAAGCCATATGTCCTTACAAGTTGATAGTAGAGCTAGCAGATAAGATGTTAGAGCCTATGTTGCTTGCTACCACAAAATCTAGCACCTTAATGCAATGTCTCACTAAGCACTCTAGATTAAGGAAAAAAATGGGATCAACCACCACTACCACCTTAGTAATTATTCCCCTTTTGTCTTGTCGATGGATATTATCCCCACAAGAGACGCTTCCCCAGCAAATCTCACAAATTAGATAACCCAAGAATTCCTAGCCTAAATATCCCACAAGGGTTCTGCTAAATGAAACACCCAAATATGAAATTCAATAAAGTAGGGCTCGGCGTGAGATGAGATATAATTCAAAGTAATGAGTTCAAAGGAGCTACGGCTAAATCTAGAGGGCTTTGAATAGTCTTGAGGAGACTCAAAAAGATACCAAACACCCATTACCTTTAAAATATCAAGTGTTGTTATAGCTTAAAGTTTTAAAACAATATAATTTACATCATGCAAAATTTATGACAACAATTATAAAATAGCCAATAAATGATGATAAACAATAAGTAAACAAAGGTTATTGGATGAGTAAATAGGGAAAATGTTGCACCCTAATTTACCCTAGAAAACATAACAAAATAAAAATTTAGGGTTTTGAAATTTATAACTTCTAAAAGATCGTTACAACAATGGACTAGTGTCTTTTCTCAATCCTGGGTTAATGGAGTCAAAGGGAGAGGTCTATGGAAGAAGACAAATTGGAAAGAGATATGAGAGAGAGAACTTCTCTTCACCAAACCCTAGCAACTTTCAATCAGTTGGAGATTTAAGATGAAGGAAGCTATATTAAGGTTCCTTGATGGAAACTTGGTGATGATTTTGCAAAAGGAGATGTTAGAGCCATAAAACATTCAACACATTAAGACAAAAATTTTAATGAAACCCTAATTCTACAACTATTGCAAAATAGAAGAAGATACAATAAAATTGCATAAAATAGCCATAGAATCACTTCAACATCCAAGAGAAAATTCCCTCCAATCACAATATTCTCCCCCAAGACAATTAGCTACATTAATGCAAAATTGTGTCCAAGAGAAAAAGAGACCTAGTACACACACTCTCAAGTTATGAGTGTGTGTGACAATGAATCCCCCTAAATCAACTTCCCTCTATTTATAGGAGGGCAACCAAGTTTAATTAGTTTTAAATTGGCTAAAATCCCAAAAAAAAAAGTGTGTGTGATTACAAGTTAAGCAATGACAAGTTGACCTAAAGGATAACAATCTCAATGATAAGACATAACAATAAGGCACTTTCTAGAACACGTGTGAGTAAGAAAGGCCTCCAAGGGAGAAAGTGAAGATCTCCATTAAATGTGCCATGGATGGGCCAAATAGGGGCTTGTAGGCTAATATACATTTGTTAGGACTCATATATATTAGAGGTCACTCATTTGATTTCTCAATGTCTCATCATCACGTCACTTGGGATTCCAGCCTCCTTAGAGACACTGACACTTGTTCTTTTCTTGGATTCTTGATGATTGGATGCATTTTGCATTTTAATGTTTGTAGCTGAATTTTGGACATCTTTTGGAGCTATTCTTGGCATAATGGATGGAATTTCTAGCTAAATTGTCTTGTAAGTGCTATATTGTTGAAGATCTTTATTTTTCATGTCTAATGTATGGAATGAGTAGTTCTAATCTATGCTAAAATTGTGCCCTAATTGTTGATATGTATCTATTGAATGTTAGTTAGAAGAAAAATGCATGCATTATTCATACATGACATTGTAAGAATTATCCTAGTGGTGAAACTCTTTAAAGCTCTTCCCATAAAATTCATTATTCCTTGTAGGTAAATGCTTGGAAATTGAGTTAGGGCATCAATTTTCAACATGCTTAAGAGCAAGATTGGCCAATCTTTGACATCCATGACTCCATACAGCCAAGGGGCAATGCACTAGTCCAAGTCTCTGGTGATAATTCTAAAACTTTAACCATTTTTCTTTCTTTTTAAAATTAGGTCCTCTCAAGGATAGAGAACTAGGGCTTGGTGTGAATTTCTAGGGGAGAAGATTTTTCGAGATTTGAGAGCCTAAACATCAAGTTGACTTGATTTGCCACAAAATCTCTTAATTTGGTGAGCATCCTTCACCCATAAATTCTCTTGCCCTGGGTATTTGCCCTAAGAGGAAAACCCTAGCTTTCATTCCCTCAACTTAAGGAATTTCTTGAGGGTTTCATGAGCCTTGGAGTAGTTGATTTTCATTGTAAGAAACCCTTTCCCTCATGTCTTGACCTTGGGAACACTTATTTTCATCGAAAATCTCAAAACCCTAGGTCTTGAACATTGCTTTCTAGGGCTTTCTTTGAGAGCATTTTGATTCCTTGAAGCCTTGAACTGTTATTGAGACTCTCTCTTGAATGAGCTCTAGCTTGATCACTTTGTACCTTATACCTAGCATATCCATTTTAAGTGATTTCCCTCCTACTAGGACTCCTCCCATTAGTGAAAGTCTGTGAAGAGTAGATGGTTTTAGTTCAAGTGATATTGGGCCTTTACCCCACTGTTGTTTCATTGTCTAGTTTATACCTTGTAGGGTTTCCCTCTCCAAGGCCTGCTAGATTTTGTGGCAACAGTTACCATTCCCTTCCAACTCAAGTCAACTAACTCTTTAGATTTTGACGATGTCTTGTTTGCTCCAAGTCTCAAGAAGAACTTGCTTTCAGTTTCAATCATGGAGGACAAGGACTTTACAGTTGAGTTCGAGAACTAGCAAGTCCTTGTCAAGTTGAAGGAATCTCGCCCAAATACAACTCAGGTAACATTAGCTTTTGGTAGCTCAAGGGTGCTTCTGCATTGCCAATGCCTATCATGCAAAACTGACCGAACACATTTCTCTCTTAGACACTTTACTTTATAAAGTGATTTTATAAAGTTCAAAAATGTACTTTTTATATTTAATGACTAAAAAGTGACTTTATAAAGTTTGTGTCACTTAGTGATTTAAGTGGGGCCAATGTGAGATTAAGTTATGACCTTTGATCTTGAGATGGTGAAATTTAATCTCAGCCATTGAGATCTAGTATTAGAGATTTTGGTCATTAAAGAGAAATAAGAGAAAGGGAGAGTGAAGAGGCACACTATTCTTCATGAGATTTGGAGAAGAGGAGAAAGAGAGAAAGGGAGAGTTGAAGAAAGTTTTGGGAGGAGAAGTAGCAAGGAAAGTAGAGTTGGGCACACATATATAGGAGAGATTGACACCGTACCAAGGCACTTTCAGCAAAAATTTAGCAGTCCGTACAGTGCATTTAATGTTGGTTGTACAATGAAATCTAGGCACATTTTTCAAGGCAATTGGCACAAAAATCGAGACATTTTTTTTGTTCTATTGGTACAGTCCATACATCAGTGGTACAGCAGCGAGGCGTGATTTTCTAGGGGGCATACATGATCAAACCGGGGCTGATTTGACATAGAAATCGAGGGAGGATTTCTGGCACATGTTCCTAGGTGTTTGCACAGAAATCAAGAGCAGACTCAGTGAGATAAGTTGGCTGTTAATTGCTATAAATTTTTCTTGTGCATTTCTCTGCAAATTTTCTATGAGCTCAATAAAATTTCTCTTGTGGACTTGTTTTCCCTTTGGGGTTTTTTAGGGGTTTTGCCCAAAATCCTATATGTCAAATGTGTGGTGTTTACTGTTCATTTTCAGCTATTAAAGATCAGATTTAGTCATGTGTATTTCTGCTCATAAAAATTAGATTGAATGTATTTAGTTTAAAATGCATTATTTGTGAAGTTTTTATTGGTGATAGAAATCAGAGTACTGGCTAAGTGTTTGACGAAAGTCCTATGAGAGAAAACTAGATTGTATGTGAAATTTCAACATTGTATCGGAACGACGTTGTTGAAATTTAGATTTTGACACGGTGGTAATGCAGGGAATGCAAGGGGTTGCGTTAGAAAAGGCGAAGGGAAGTGGGGGATCTGCCTCTGTGAAGAACATGAGCACAAGATTGTTCACTGTGAGAGCCAGTGTCCATACAAGAAGAAGAAGAAGAAAGGTGGCAGCATCAACCTCATCTGAGACTGATGACTTTACTGAGAAATTTGAGAAAGAGTTCTCTTATTTCCAGTATTTCGGACAGTGGTACTGCTGTGTATGAGGACCATAAGTTATGGCTAGTGGACGGTAGAGCATCCAGTCACATGACAGGGATGAGGTTAGTATTCCGCAATGTTTCAGAGACAGACACAGATTGCACTGTGATTAGTGGGACTAGTACCACACATAAAGTGAAGAGGGCTGGATGTGTTAGATTCAAACTAGAGTCAACAAGATCTCTGGAGGTGACAGGGATGTTGTTTGTTCAAGGACTAACAAAACACTTGCTCTCACTGTCAGCCTTGGAGGATGATGAATATATAGTTTTGTTGCGAAATGGATAAGTACTTCTATATTTAGAGGGAGTACCCTTAAATGCAACAGTAGTGCTTGGCATTAGACAGAGGCAATCATAAAGGTTGTAGGGACAACCTTTGGGTGGATCCGAGGGGATATTGGATATAGGATTAGTGTCAGTTACTTTGAGAGGACAGGTAACTAGGAAGAGTGATTCTTTAGGTACTGCCAGTAGACTCAGTTGGTATGATATGATATCGAAAGATGCTCAGGAGTGTGATAGGACTCCTCGGAGCATGGTTGGTTGTGACAGGTTCTCCACTCAGGTTTTTGGGTGAGGTAGCAGGACAGGCTTTATAGGGTCAAAGGGCGCAGCTACACGTACTGAGATGGGCTTGGTGACAGACTATAGTGATGGAGGTGCCAAAAGTACCACCCTCGCTAAGAGGGAGTGTTAGTATTTTGTAGCTCAGGGGTACTTTTGCATTGGCAGTACCTAGCATGCAGAAGTGACTGAGCACATTTCTCTCTCTAGGTACTTTATAAAGTTCAAAAGTGTACTTTTTATATTTAATGCCTAAAAAGTGACTTTTTATGAAGTGAGTTTAACATAATTTGGGTCACTCAAGCGATTTAAGTGGGCCCAATGTGAGATTAATGTTGAGAAATCTAGCGCAGTTTAAGAATTCGATTTCTCTTAACCATGATAACTGCTTGTGATATTCTTTTCTTATATTCTGCGTCTTATTATTAACACGTTATTATCATCAACCAACTATCAAAACAAGAAGAACAACAATGCACGAGTACACAAGATATTGGCACCAAGCCAAGGCAAAAACCTCTCCAAATCGTGAGAGGAAAAACCCTTCGAACTCTTTCTTATAGAATCTTTATTGATGAATTCCAAGACCCAAACTTTGACTCAAGAACACCTTCAGAAATCAAATGACAATACGTCCAAAATGTACCCAAACAAGTCTTTCTTTCTGCAACTTAGGATAGCACAGTAGGTCTGCAACAACACTATGACAGTCTGCAAATATGATCAAGGATAGGCTCACCTAGCCTTCCTATATCTTCGTTTTCCTTGGAGATTATCTCACATATCATGACCCTTTGCCTTGAGCTTGGAACGAGCCTTCTTGAGGACGAGAGAGTGACTGTCCTAGAACAGCGAGGATAGATCTGTCACCTTCAGTATACAGTCCATACGTGCGAGGAGGGTCAGGGCTATTCTATCCCTTCTATGACCTCATTCTCCTTGCAAACTTCTTCTAGATAGCTTGCTCCTTCCAATTGCTGCAAGATCGAGCCTTTAACCCAACAATATGCCCATACAAGATGATGCCCTAGCTCGGATCTGATTGCTGTATGTGTGAACAGAATTCCTAGGTGATTTCAGATGAGCGAACAGACTTCCTCTTGGACTGCAGCTTCTTCTCTTCGACCCTTTCTCTTTGTGTTAAATTACAATATGTTCTATGCTTAAGAGCAATTTACTTCAAATTTTCCATATTAACTCAATATCAATTCCAGATTAGCAATCACATTTAGCATGATAGTAAAATGCAGATAGCACATAAACATAAATCGCAGAAGACATGCCAAGACAAGAGGACACAAGATGTGGCGTCAGCCAAGGACAAACCCCAATGTGGGGAAACCCTTGATCAATTCTTCTTATATTCTTCAATAATTCAGCAAAGAGAGAGAGATAGTACAATTACACAAATCTGTAATTTTATGACAACTGCAACAAAACCCTAACCAGCAAAGTCAAAGCTGGTCAAACAGGTCAGAATTGACCTCAAGTCAACCTCAGTCAACTTGACCTCCAACAGCAAGTATAGGTAGCCCAAAACAGTCCAACATACCCAGTCAAACTGCAATCAATGTCTGGCCAAACCTGTGGCAGCTCTTTGACAGTCAACGCTGGTCAAAGAGTGGTCAAACATGGTCAAAAAGGCTGAACAGAAATGTGGCCTGCCTAGGAGAGGTAGCAGGACAGGCTTTATAGGGTCAAAGGGCGCAGCTACACCATGTTGCACCCATCGTCACTATGTTGCATCTCATCACGCTTCACTAATCATGACTGTACCCATCACTGTATTGCATCTCCTCTTGCTGCACTATACTGAGCTCTTCATTGCACCATGCTGCACCCAAATGCATGCTGCAATACCTCGTCATATTGTTGCTGCAATACCTCATCATCCTGCTGCTGCAATACATTTTTGCTGCTGCTATATGTCCATCATAACCATGCTGTCCCATTGCTGCATCATACTGCACCATGTTGCCTTCATCATGCTGCTACCTATCACATCATTATGATGCTACTTGCTGTGCACTGTGCTGCATCATTATTATGCTGCATATAACAGCCTTAGCTGCTTGCTATGGCTTGCAGCCTAGCAGAGCAGCTAGGCTATAGTTCAGGTTCAAACATACAGCTTCTCCCTCAATATAGAGACAGCTGTTACCATACATAATCCAGGCTGAACAACAGTCTTTAGACATGGCTGCTAGATTTCCATTGCAGTGACTTAGGGCAGAATACAAGTAGCATATAGAAGGTAGTATATGCATCTTTCTAGACTGCGACCGTAGTGTTAAGGACAGCGTTAGTTCCTATCATTAGGCCAGCGTATCTATCTTACTGCAGTGGATATTATGACAGCAGATTAAGGTCTCCTCATGACAGCATATCTGTGGTATAGAAGACAGCAGCTAGGGTTCATTTGAGGCTTCCTTTAACAGCGTATGAAAGCCTCCTTGCTGCGTTGAGGAGCCCTCTTTAAGGATAGAGAAAGAGTCTCTACCTATGGTGACAAGACCTACGGCTAAGGCACAAAGACCTGCGGCTAGGGCTTGATAGAACATGCGGCTAGGGCAGAATAGGACAGCGTATTAGGGCAGCATTTATAGGCCTTAGATCTCCCTGCTTGGACTGCGGCTAGGCATCCTTTAGACAGCGTATGAGGGCAGGTTAGGGCAGCGAATGGGTGCCTCCTTACTGCTGTTAGAGTATCCCTTTTGCTGCATCTAAGGGCTGTCTCAAACACTTCCAGAACAGCATATAGATTAGGGCATGATAGGACTGCGTTAGGGTCTGCTGTTAGGCCTCCTTCACCGTGCTAGATCTCCCTTTCCTCCTGCATCTAGGGCTTCCTCTTCTTAGACTTTTCTTCCACTAAAACCCAAAACAAGTGGAGAGAAATCAAGAGTGAAGTGTATGTCCAAATGTTTATCAAGTCACCTCCTTTTATACTAAAACGTTGAGCACATGAGGGGGTTGTTTGGTTGCTGGCCAACCTTGACGAATTGTCCCATAACACAAATAAATTCATATCTGCATGAATACTGCCATAAATAAGATGACCCACATGGAGTTTGGCCCTAGTTGCCAATTTTAACAACCAGGGAGTAGGGGTGCTGCGGTGCCTTTTGGGTCCAAAGGAGAAGAAGCCAGGCTCCATCGCTAACAACAAAACAATAGTAAGCTTAGAAGTTACCCTCGTATTCTTTTCCTTTGCTGTCTGATGCTGCTAAAGTCGCCTGCAATAAGGTGAGGTTGCAACACTGTCAAACTTTTGCTTAGGTTTTGGGGGGGGGGGGGGTTGATTCCGTAGCCATCAAGTAGCTCCCTCTGCATTCTTGTCCCACTCAAAACCTGGTTTTCCAACCCCCTAGGCACCATACACCATCACAAACCAGATTTGATGCCAAGCTTCCACACTGTCGGGGTTAGGGACAAACAAACTCCATCCCTAGTGATCCCCGATAGCAACCAACGTTATAGCAATAATTTCAAGTAAGCACAGAGTTGCCTAAGATATCCCACTTGTGGCGGGGGTGGGCAGAGCACCAGCTGAAAATCTCAGCACCAAAAATGCACTTATGGAGAATGAGCTGTAGAAGGGGCAAGCCATATACTTAATTAACTAGATGAACTGTCGCATGCTTTTGCATGTGAGGGGGTGGCATTTAATTGTCCTGTGATGTGATGGGGTGGCGGGCATGCCCCCCAAGCACCTGCTTGCTGCTAGTTTTCACCCCCATCGGGGAGGCATCCTGTGATATTTTCTCACCTGCTGCCTCAGAATTAGAAGGCCTTGCATCAATCATAAATATATCGGTGCAAAATAATTGGGAAATTTCTTAGGAGGATGGCTTACTCAAAAAGAAGTCTTTGGAGCACCAACTTGCTCCTCTACCTCTTTTAATGTCATTGTAAACCACCTCGGCCTCCTTGCTGCACTGGGCAGTAAAGCTGTCTCTGTATCTATACTAGAACCTAAATTCCTTGAAACTTGTATGACTTTTATTGCAAATTTGGAAATTCACCTCTCACTAGAGGTTTCCCAGATCTCCATGAGAGCTTTCAGCCTTGGGGCTGATCTTAATATATAATTACAGCAATGAACAAAAGAAAATACTTCACTTCACTTTAGTCCAAATCACTAGGCAGCTCTAGAGAAAATATTACAAGCAAGTGTACTTCAATGACAACAGGTAAAACCCTTGGGGCACGCTTTTCATGCATATAACAGATCTGAAATAACTTTATTACAATAGATTATACAGCAGTAAATTTACCATATTATCTTCATTATACACACACATACACAGTGTCCGGCTATGGGTGACCACTGGCTATGGTGACTATCAGGGCGGGCTATGACCACTGGCTAACTGGTTTTGTAAATTGACCTTCGTAGTCAATGTTTAAAACTCCGACTTTTAGAACCCGAACCCCTTTTTTTTTTCCGACTCGGCCGAGCAATGACTCGACTTCCGACTGCGAAAACAGTAATGTATCTCGGCCGGAGGCTCGTTTTCAATTGAGTCGTGTTGTAAAAAAAATACATTAAATATTAGGATTTTTTTACTAAAAAAACATAATTTTGAGTTTTAAACATAATTTTAAAAAAGATTTATCATTCATGTTTCCAAACACACAACATTATAATATAGATGGAAGACAACATATGATCAAAGTAGGCTCATGAACCAATCCATTATATAAATTAGTTGTGCCTTAGCATTGAGCTCTACGCTAGGAATATTTATGATGCATTTTACTTATCTACATTGTACAACATGGGGTCATCAAATCTCAGCCCATACTACTTGATTCTCTTCACATAAGCCAATTCACACAATAATACATGATTATTACATATTATATCCCAGGGGTCAAAACTATGATATTACACAAGGATGTTCTCAATATGTTCCCTATAAGAAGGGGTCATCCTAAGGACATCCCTCAACCCCGCAAGGGATGCCCAAGTGCCCCTTGCAGTGTCCATAAATGCATTTTTCATTTCTCATATCGGTGGAGCCTAGCTACTTTTCTAAAGCATCCTACCCCTTCAAAAACCCTAAAAATCTTCATTTTGCAAGTTTGAGCTTCCAAAGGCAGCAACAAGTAACTAGTTATTTTGAGTTTGAAGAAGCATTTTGTAGTAAGCAGCAAAAAGGTATAAGCTTGGACCTGTGGAGGGATCTCGTTTGGAGCATGTCCAAGCTTGTTTTTTAGATTTCCTTCTGCATTTTCTGGTTTTCCGTTCAAGTTTCAACTCTTTAGTTTCATGTTCTCTTCAGGTTTCGCATTTTAGCTTTCAAAACCATCCTAAAAACTTATTATTGTTAAGAACTATGAACATATAAACTAGTATGTGTGTGTTATAGGTTGTAAGTCAAGAATCAGTAAGATTACATGAAGATAGTCGTGTGAAAATCATTGATTAGAATCAAGTGTCAAGGGTCCTTGTGACTCGGCCGTTCCATAATGGAAATGGTTCGTTTCGGCCGAGTCAGCAATGACTCGGCCTTCCAAACCGAATCAACAACCATTTCGTTGGGGAGGCCTTCGACCTGGATCAACCCGGCCGAGTCAATGTTGACTCGGTCGTTTTTTAAAACACTGCTTCTAGTAAGGACCTTCTAGT
>APFE031515824.1:0-14196 GCA_000404065.3 Pinus taeda
AGTTATATGAGCAAAATTTTCAACTTGGGTGGTATATAATCATACAAATATTGTAACCATATAAAAAGTATATCATGTTTATGACCCAATTCCTTTAGAATACCTACCTACCTAGTAGCTTATTTTTATCTCGAATGGGGTTTAATCCTAATAGTTACGGTTATCTCAATTTTTTTTAAACCACATTTTATAAGGTACCTTATTGCTTGATTTATTAGTTGGAAATATTTTTATATTTCAATATTTCAATATTTTAGAAATGTTTTATTCAATAAAATTGGACGTGGATTACTTAAAAAGAATTAAAAAGTAGGAAAAGTGATATTACAATTTATAAATTTGTATTCAAAGAAATTATCTTGTATTTATCAACACTTAAGTGTCCTTGCCACTTATTATGTCATTGGCATATTTTAAAGCTCCAAAATAATAATGTGTTGCACCATTAGAGACTAGTCTTTACACAGAAGTAAACAAATCAATCAAAACAATTCCAATATGTTTGAATGTTTCTTCAACATTTTACATAAAAATCTTATTTTTGTTAACTTTAGTATCTTTATAAATATATTGTAATCCTAATTGTTTCTAAAAATATATACCCACAATAATACTATGAGGTTAATTTCTATATACTAACTCATTGTTTAGTCAGCTAGTTCAAGCTGAAGTATTATTTTTAGTAACAAATTTCAAGAATTGAATATTATTGTTTAACATTTTAAGAAATATATTTACCCATCAATTACTTATTCTTACTTTAAAACACAACTATTCTTTACATTAAATGTGTTAGGATTCAAAATATGTAATATTGTCAATAATCCTTGAAAAAGATTTTCATCGTTCATGAGTGACTTAGTATTCTATAAATTACAAGGTGTTTCACGTCATTGTTTGAGAGCTAGTCTAGTGGCCAATTTTGTCACAATGGCCACTGCTATTCCTAACTATTAAATTACAAATTTCTATTTTTAGCCATAGAAATCTTAATCCATAATAGTAATTTAGATAAGTAATTAACAAAATGTATTAAAAATATTTTCTTTAAAAATACAAAAATCTATTTTACAATATTCTCCAACTTAAAAAAGACTCTCCACCTTCATGAATCTTTCTTTCAACATTTTGCATAATGAAAAAAAAAAGCTACTCAACCTATTGGAATATTCACAAAAACATACTCTTTCAAATATAATACTTAATTTCCTTGGACCAAATTTTACCATTATCAATTAAAAACACATTTTTTAAATAAGTTTTGTTTATTAACTAACTATATGAATAATAATATTTAAGATTATTTTTAAAAAGATCAGATTTTAGATTTTGAAAAAAAGTAAACTACTTGCTTTTATTTCTTTAAGGGTTCCTTTTTATTTCAAGAAATAGGTTAATCACCCAAAACATAAAGGCATTTTCCAAGAGCAAAAATCTATCCCTTAAACCACCAATAAATAATTACGAGTGATTTGGTTTTCTTTAAATATCAATAATGAATTGACATACATTCATGAATAATAACATATATTAATTTGGTAATTAAATTATATTAAATTTCCCATTTTTATAAGATAAATAATAAATAATAATAATAATAATTCAGAAATGAAATATCACGAAATATAACAACCCTGACAGGGGGCAAATACATTTTTTATTAAAAATAATAATAAAGCAAACCGTTACCCACACTAGCCAACATAACTTAACTTTCATATATTTTAACTCCTATCAAAGCCTTCTATGAAGTTTTCATACTCAGCTTTAACCTTTGCAGGTTGATCATGTCTTGTCTCCAGTTAACCTTTGTAGATTTCTCTGATTCTGATGGACCCAGATAGAATTGAATTGAACCCTGGAGGGCTAATAACTTGACAAGGGGCTTCAAACCCTGAGGTACTCATCAAGGCTACAGAGCACCAATTTTATTGACCCCAATATCTTTTTCGATCCAGCCTCATAGCCTTCAGGGCTGCGTCGGTTATTCTTGTCATACGATTCTTGCTTTCATCCTTCCGAAACGAAACCGGTCTTGATAATTTCAGTGCACATCGGACCGGACTTCCTCTATAATCATATCAGGGCTGTACACAAACCATTCTATAAAAACCAGGAGAGCGGGCAGCAACGGAGTTGAGAAAACATCTGTGACAGATCCACATACTTCAAAGAAGCACGAAATGGAGTCCAAGCTCCACAGGTAGCTTCTTGTGAAGATGAACAACAAATATGATAACCGAAATGATTTGTAATACGTCCAATTGTGTGGTTGTCTTCAATTTCAAAAACTTTTCAACGCAACCTGCCAGTGAATTCCACACATCGTCGAATGTCTCCACACTGGTTGGACACAAAGGCGTAAAATAGTAATGAATATGAGGAAAATATTGGATCGGGATAAATATATATGAAATTTGAAAGTGGAAATAACTCAGAAATATTTTGGAATTCTATATGGAAGTGAAGTGTGTTTGATATTACTTTCTATTTAATTTAATTATAGAATATTTATTCATACAGTTTGAGTGGGTTTAATGGTTAAGAGCATGTGTTTCCTCCTAAGAGGTTACAGGTTCAAAACTAGAGTTTGCTAGACTTAGCAGTCAAATCGCTGCACGGAGGTGGGTCCCTTGTCCCACAAATAAGGGGGTCTCGTACAATAATTTAGTGTCTAGCTTGGCCGTGACCTTAAAAATGGATATTATTATTATTATATTTAAAATCTATACATAACTCGAATAAAAAATATGTGTGGGTCCCTTGTCTCACACACTAATTTAGTGTCTAGCTTGGTTGTGACCTTAAAAATAGATATTATTATTATATTTAAAATATACAGTAACTCGAATAAAAAATGTGTAGATTTTGAAAATGTTTGTATCTAGTAGTAACAAAAGAAGATCATTGTTGATTCTTCTTTAATTAACAAATCCAAAGTGTTTGACCTTATTCTTTATCTATTTTTATTATAAAATATTTTCAAAATCTATAATCAACCTGAATTAATTAAAAAAGAAAAAACCATTCTTATCCATTTGAGAATATCCCAAAATTTAAAAATGTTAAGAAAAGTGAATTGTTTAAACCCTTCCTTCACCCTCAGATACAGAGATATTCCTGACCTCTGCAATTGGTATTAAAAAAAAAAAAAATCATAAAAAGAGTCTATTACCTTGAGAAAGTTGACAAAATAGAAACAAGTCGAACAAATCGGATGCAGAAATTCTTCCGAAATTCCATGTTTGGCCTAGATTTAACGAGGTCATAATCACTACGATTCTGAATACAGAAATAACTTCGTCAAAACATGCATTCATGATTAATGTTGATACAGTCAAGATATACAGCAGAAATTTTGATTATATATATGGGCATATATGAACAGAAATGGAATTTTAGCAGTACCTTTTGAGACAGCCGTATGAGATGGTAATTCACCATCATCTCATAATTCACACGTAAGCTTCTAAATAAGTTGTAGATCGCCCCAAGCTCATTACCGTTCTCCATAGCCAAAAGTGCAACCTAAAAATGACAGACCAACATAGAATTTCAGTTCCGATAGACTAGTTATTACGCTGTGAATCAGCATCATGGAGACCATGAACAAATAGAAGTTACAAAATATTTGGTGGTAGTAATTTTCTTCGGTTTCTTCCTCTATCCATGTTGGGACGCATTCAACGCTAAACATTGTGCCGTGGAGGAGCGGACCGTTGCAAATAAACACAGCGCCCAGGTTAGAATGCAAGGGTTTGAAAATCGGAATAGAAATATAAAAACAACTTGGGGCCGATGTCGATCATGTTTAAATATCGCGTTAAATTTCGAACCGTACAATTATAAATAAAATCATAGTAAAAACAACTAGTACTTTATAAATATAGATCAAATATACAATTCAACTAGTACTTTGGAAATATATAGAGAATAAATATATACTTACAATTTCATTAATATAAATAATAATAGGTACAACTAATACTGAAGATCAAGATATGACTCATGGCGAACTAATTTTACCACAAAAACTAGTACTTAACTCACGAGGACTCCACAGAACTAGTACTTACTAGGCTTATGTTTAAATGTTTAAATATAGTATAAACAACTGATCCTCAAAGATAAACACCATATTTAAATTCTAAATTGGAAACTAAAAGTAACTATAAAAAATTTAAAATTAAATATATTAATTAATAATCTCGATAGTATTATATTATATGTAATAGAAATTAAAAACTAAATTAATTTTATAGTGCACAAGTCTATCTTTGAGTTATTTAATATGTTCATGGGAAACTCTCATGTATAATTCAAAATAGTCAATATCTTGATTTATGTCTTTTCTATGCTATAAATTATAACATTTTACCTGGGAATGAGACATGTTATAAATTCTAATTGTTTTGGTTATTAATATTCTAAATCCATATTATTGAACTTGTCATCCATTTCCATATATTTGAAAAAGATTATTCTAATTTTTTTTATATTCTCTTAATTATTCTAAAATCATATTATTATTTTCCATCCATTTTTTCATATTTCCAAAATTTTCTAAATTATTATGTTCTTAATATATCATTATAATCCCCTTATTATTATTTCTTTATATATCATTATAATCTCCTTTTCAAATGAGTGATATTATCATAGATTCAATCAATTTAATTTATTTATAACAAAACCAAGTGTTATTTTATTATTGATATAAAAATAAAAATATTATTTAATATAATTAAGTAGATTATAAATCATATGGGTAAGTATAATTTCTCGTTAAAAAATATTTAGAATTTCTTTCCAATAAATTTAACTTTTTAATTCTATTTTAAGTAAAGAAAGTTGATTGAAATCTTCAAATAGAAAAAAGATAAATATAAAATAATAAAAGTAATGTATATATATTAAAATATTATTTTGGTGATATATCTTACATATGGCAAGATTAAAAAATAAAAATAAAAAATTATATTTAATTTAGATTCTTACTATTATATTAAATATAAAAAATAATTTATTATATATATGGAATTCTTATTTATAAATAGGCTTTGTTACAATATCATGGACTAATACCATTATTTACTATTACAAATTCTCAATTCATGAGAAATTTCTTAAATTAATCAACTTAATTAAAAGTCAAAAAGGGCATAAACACTTTTGAGATAAATATCAACATGGGATCTCTAAATCCTAGTAAGAATATTTTAGAATATTCCATGGAGATTAAATCTCTACAATCCACTCAATAATTATTATTGATAAAATTAAAATTATAGAGGTCCTATTCCACAATTGACATAGTTATCTTCATAAAAACATTAGAAACATAGGTTCGATTATTTTTCATTTAAATAAGGCCATTACATCATAGTATTACGGGGTTGAAAATGAGGTTGAACAATTAAAGTCATGAAAAATGAGGCGATTGGAGTTTTGCAAAAATATCAAGAGGAAGTCAAATTTAGTTACTCTTAGAAAATCCATGGAATAGAATGCATATTGAGCTGGTAGAGACCTTGTATGAAGAATTTAGTATGTAGAAGTTCTTATTTAAAGTCGAAAGTTCTGCAAATGAAAGGATGATATTATTGTACTCAGCAAGGGAGGCATAAGAATTTGAACAATTAATTAAAAAAAAGTGGTAAGAATGATGGTCATAAAAGAAATATTTGGAGCAAATAATAGGGTCTTAACTCTTAGATTTTCTTGGGTGGTTTTATCATCATCACATGGTCAATGATATTCTTATGTTATGGTTCAATGTTATATATTATATTCCTCAAGGAAAGTAGTGGTATCTTGGAGCCTTGGTTCATTGATTAGAGAGAGATAATCTAGTTTTTTTACCATAAGAAAGAGCCCATTAGGAAGATCTCTCTATGGACCAAGCTTCCAATATCAAATTTCGAATGTTGGAATGGAAAGTTCTCTAGGAACCTTGTGGATAGTTTTCGTAGGGTTCTAAAAAATGACTTTTCATACAAGTCAAAACCTTTTGAGACTATGGTAAATATCGCATAGGGCCTTTACTAGTGGACCTATTACATAGCATGTGCAATGATGGCATTTAAAGAATGCACCTTATTTGACTAGATATTTATAACTATCTCCCAAAATCCTTTTGTTGAACCCCACTCATATATGTACCTTTCCATTAATAATAAAAAATGTATTTTTACTAGATACCATTTTCTAATATACCCACCAATACTTATAATACCCTATGCCCCCCTTCCCCAAAATACCTACAATATATTTGTTGTAGCTCCTAGATACAACCCCCAGGTTGAAGGGAGACTAGTGCCTAGGACATCTTGATGAGTGCTTATAAGCCATGCTCGAATTGTTCACTCACACTCAATACTTAACTAGATTTTAAGTCAGAATTGATTGAGAATCTTCTTTATGAAGAGAAATACTAAACTAGATGCAAAGTAATACTTATAGAAGCATTAATGTTTGACTCCACAGCCAACAGTACATGAGCATGTAGATTTGTTAGTCATTTGTAGTATATTGGAGAGAGGAATCAAGAAAGAAAGAAAACCAATGCATAGGGCTTAAATTAAGAATCCAGTGCACTCATTATGGTTGGTGTGTAATTGTATTTTATTATTCTCTATTTTTGTAATTTTATCTACTACATGCATAAGTAGAAAAACATGTACTTATTAATTTGGAATCTAAGGAAATTAATCCTCGTAGTGTAGATTTCAATCTATTTTCATCATATCTGGTGTGAAGAACTATCAATGGAATATCTATGACAATTTATATATCAATCAATCTCTTGGAAAATGCCATCTTGAACATTAGGCAGGAAGGAAAATGGAAATCTAAGTTTAATTAAACCACTTCAATTATTTGTCTCGTTGATATGAATAGTGTTGATATCAAGAAAGGCATGGCCATCCTCATGACCTTCATCATCTAATGTGTCATAAATAGCTTCCAAAGTCAATACACAACTTTGTGTTGTATAATTAATTTTGTTAGTAAGAGAGATATCAATGTCTTCAACACCACTAAAAGTTTTGTCAATGTAAGCTATATTGGGATGGGAAATATTATCAAGAATATTATTTGTGATACATACCCTACATTGAATTATTGAAGGGGATGAGGTTTCACTAAACAAATTAGGATTGGAATTCTTGCATCCCACATCTTCATGACATGACAGTTCCTATATGGTGTTTCTCAACTGATACGATGAATGTTCATCTCGATAGAAATCCCAATGGAAATGACTGTAATTATAAGGAAATTCATTGAATAGAATGATATTACGGGAAGTTTCATGGTGGCTAACATCCAAATTATGAGATGAGCCTTCATTACACACCCCATTTCAAGATATGGACATATTGACCTATTGATGTTGCAGGATAAGAAAATTAATGTCGCAACGTGGATTGGTTTGGATACTTTTCTCTTATGCCTTTTCTAATATTTTAACTAAATGAGATATCACTAATGATATTTTCTTATTTTGCCTTAAATAGCTCTCAACATGGATAGCAATATTGTTACTCTTATCCTAGAAATTTCTTCTCATAGTAAATTCATCATTGTAAGAGAAGTTTGAAGGTGTGATATTAGACTCTATGGAAACATCATCAAATATGTCACATAAGGTAGAAGGAAATGTCCCTACTCCTCATCAACAAGTAGGTGTGAAGTCACTACTTTTAAAAAATTCATACAAATGGAAGTAAGCATTCAAATGACCCGTGCGGAAGGAAACAATCCCTATGATATTAGCAATGGAAGAAGGTAGAGTTGGTGAAGCAAGAAAAGAGTCATTCTTATCATAATATAGCTCTATGGGAATGCGTGTGTGAATAGGAGGATGACATGCTTGAATTTAAATTAAGTCCTTATTCACCCTTCCATAAAAAATGTGTAAATATATTTATTTTCTTGAGTAAGGATAACTTTTGGATAAAATGGTTCATTTTTGTATTGACTAACATTGCAACTTTCATTTTCAAGAATGTGAGGGGAATCACAAGGAATTTATAACTTTATATGTCGCATATACCACCTACAATGTAATGGGTTATGTCTTTCAGCATAAAAGGAAAACCAACTAGATTTTGGAGGTGAGGATTTAGACGTGTATGTTGATTCATACTCATATGTAGAGGAGATGTATTCTGGGGTTGTCAAATCCAAATGTCTCTGATAATGATAAAATTGTTCTAAATCATGGTTGTCTTCAAAAAATGGATAATAAGTAACATGTGAATGTGACTTTCCTAAATCATCGTGAGACACCCCACCATCATCATTATCATAGTACTTGTTTCTACCTATGGCCAATAATTGTTTATTTTTATTCTTAAGAAGGTTAAGCACAATTGAATCCTCATGCTCTCTAAAGCTAGGCTCCCTAAGATTTTTATTCTCATTAAATGTGACTGCGAAGAAATCATATCTTTACAATTTCCATAGTGTTTCTTGAAGAGTGTTTTCAAATTTTTCGAAATTTTTATGGAGAATACTTAGTATGAAACCATTGAGAAACTTATCCCTGTCATGTTCTAACAAACATCCTCATGAAGGGGTATGATAGGACAAACAGTGATGAAGTGTTGGACATGATCCTTATCCTCAACATGTCTATCACCGTTGAAATATGGCATCAAAACATAGTCAATACTGAGTAAATCATGTAAATATTCCCCTAAATTCATAGGTGAAGAGTTTTACCATGGAAAAACAGGTTGTGATTGAATGAAGTTTGTACTTCCTAAGTTATGTAGGATGAATAAGTTTTCAACTCTATGAATGGTGAAGTACATGTACCAAAAGGAGATGTCACCCAAAAAGAAGTGGATGATATTAGAAAATAACAAGGAATTAAAAATAAATCTCAATGGTTTTTATGGCTCCCTTATCCATTGGAAAGTAAAAGAGGAATTGAACATAACACCTAACAAGAAATTTGATAAATAGTTGGTGACCTTGTCTTGTGTTTTAGTGAACATAAGCAGAAACATAACTAGGGTAGTAGCCTAAAGAAAGTACACTAAATCATCAATAAAGTTTGCATTACAAGAAAAACAAAAAAAGATTGTAAAATTCCTTTATGAACTCAGAAAAAAGAGAAAGATATAAGAAAAAACCATCCATTGAGATGAATCTTGCCTATCCAATGATGAAGCCAATTACAATCTCTTTTAATAGCCCAAAACAAGTTGAGGCTATCCACACCTCATGGTCCTACTTCTAAAAGAACAAGGGATCTTGCATTGCAGCTAGTCCCTGCCTTGAGCAGGGAGCGAGGCTTGATAAGCCATAAGTGTCGGACAACCCAGCCATATAGTAAACATCAAGATAGTCAACCAAAGCTAGATCTAGACCATCATTGACCCACCAACATTAGAAAAGGTATAGATTGCAAGGCTACTTCTCTGAACTGCCTGCAATTCTGACGTTGTACTCTTGTGAATAATTGCAGAGAAGTCTTTTCTGGATGACCATGTAGTTTCTCACTGAGATAGATAATGATAATATCACTGATGAAAATGGCCACCAAATAAACGATCAAGTGGCCACTTTGATTCAAAAATAGCAGCTTTTTATTAACAGCAGAAGACTTATGATGCTTGTATTCGTTGGTTATTTGGTTCCAAGGATGGCAAGATTACACTAAAACTAGATCGATATTGCAACATTGGCATCGAGTGTAATGACCCATATGATCTATATATTCATATATGCCCCATTAGCTTCAATTAGTTTGTAAATATATTCATGCCAACAAACTATTCCCCTTGAAATATAGTTATGGTTCATAATGTATACCAATGTTGTATTCATAATCATTGTATTGTTGATTGTAGTCTTGTTGTGCTCTACCTTAGCAGGTGTAGACCTTAATAATACCAAGTCTTAGAAGGTTCCTCTAGCACTATCCTATTGTTCTAATTCCACTGAAGAGGGAGAGTGTGAGAACATTGAGGATCTCTTCTTCAAATGCTGGATTGTGGCTCGTGTCTTTCGTTCTGACTATATCATTGTCAGGTCAGTTTTCAATGCATACACTGGTACTGTGGTCACAATATGTGTTGTGATGTTTGGGGTTAAATTAAGATAGAGTATAGTGCAGAGGTTGCTCAGGCTTGAGCAAAGCATTGTAGTCTTCTCATATTTTCTAACTGATGAAATATATAGATAACAAGGGTTTTTAGTTGTGGCTTTCCCTAGAAAATCATTGTCTTATGTGTGATTGAATAATTTCTCTTGTATGCTTCGTGATTTCACAACCGTTCATTGTTTCCATTGATGAGTAGAATAGATTCAAGTCAATTGTTTTAGCATATTACAATCTGTAATTTGTATCTACAAGGAATTTCTACATATTTTAGGAAGAGATGCATCCAATTGTTGGTTTGAAGAGTTAAGTACATCATATCTATTGAAGTTGTATTCATTCTATTTCCAATGATTTTCCATGGAGAGAGATAAATCTAGGTTTTCAATCAAAGTCGCTTCCTTTTGAGGAGAGCCCTAGCCACAACCAATGACCATGGAGTGGAGTGAAGGTTTGAAGGGTAATTTAATAGTGATTTTTTTTTTTAGTATTCAACTGATTACTGGAAAATATTAATGGTAGTGAAAAAAATATAAGAAAACTATGATTATGTTGTTTTAGATTTGGAAGATGTGATATCCTTCGATCTAGAGTATGATTGGGGGGATGAACCAAAGGATGACAAAATTTGGAATGTCAAAATCATTTTTAAAAGTGACAAGGACTACATCGATATTATCTAGAAGGAGCATTTGAAAAATAGGTATATGATATGGTAGACAGAAGGGCCTTGATCCACGTGGAAAAATGGAATCAAGGAGTAGGTGAGAATCAAATCATGATGTTATCCCTAAGTCTAATTCCATTGTAACAAGCCCTGAATTAAAAAAGTTAGTAAATGGATTTTCTGGGAAGGAATCATGTACTGCAGGGTTTCTGTTGAGTTTCTCTTTGATCCTTGAGGAGGCTAAGGTTGTTAAAGAATGAGATCTAGATTCAGCGACAACAACGAAAGACAAATTCCACCAACAAAGGAATAATTGATGTTTGTGGGCTCGAGAAGGAAGGTTTGAATGTATGCTATGGTTTGATATTTCTATTGATTTTGTCCTAGTTCTGTATAAGGTTGGTCTCATTAGTAGGTTTTTGGACAATACATTTACCCAAAAAAATTTGGAGAATGGTGGGGAAAATTTTGGGTCTCTGTATTAGGTTATTTTATATCTTTTCACATTCTTGTAAAGGGTTGGATTATGTTTATATTTCATTAAAAAATGGATATAGAGGAAATATTTAAGGGTTTATGGTTGTGGGGGGATCTAAGCCTCGTTCTAAATTCTAATGTTGGTACCCTAGCTTCGATCCATGCCACAAAACTTTTTTATTCAACATGTTTGGCTTCTTTTGCCAGGTTTTGTTTCCTCAATTCTAGAATGTTTAGGACTGAAGGGTTATTGGGAAATCATTTGGAAGAACCTTATTTGTTCATCAAGTGTAATTTATTCAAAAATATTGGTGAGTAGCTCAGGTGCTTGTCAAAATTCCAAAGGTCTAGTAGGTTTTAAAATGGGTGGATTATTCTTTTATGCAACCCTTGGACTATTGTAGTGTGCATTTTTGATGTGGGTGATGTAAAAATTATGGGTACATAATGCACGATTATGCCTGGAGTATTTCCTCTCTAGAAAAGGTGGAAAGGAATGTGAATTTGAAGAAAGTTGAAGAATTGGTAGAAAGTCTCGACTCGGTGAAAGTTGGATTCTCTCGAGCAATTGGCATTTCTAATCCAAACGTAGCTGAATATAATGTTCTAGAGAATCTTAGCCTTCAGAACTCATTGAAGATGCCTCTTACTGACCCAAATTTCATGTCTATTGATAACCCTCTACATAATTTAGAAGTGGTTCAAAATGATAGGGTGTAGGGTGACGTAGGGGTTCCATGTCTAATTATTTGAGGAAGTAGTCAACTGCAAAAAGGACTTGAAGGACCTAGATATCAAGAAGGATATCCACGTGAATCTCAATCTAATGAGCATTTGTAGGAGTCAATTCATATCAGTGATGCTTTGAGATGAGCATAGAGGATCCATTAGTAGATAGTGATGTTGTGGATATGGGGAATGGACCTAAGGTTGTTGAAGCAAGCATTGCTAATGTGAAGATTAGTGAAGGAAAGCTTCAGAATACTTTATTGTCAAACTTGAGGGAAATATCATGGGTATTATCTTCTTTAGTCCCAATTATGAAAAATAAAGGTGAGGACAAGGAAGATTTATTGTGTATAAGAAAAAATCATATTTTCAAGGTGCTAAAAGCTAGGCTAAAATGGGATTATTGAAAGCATAAAAGTCTTCTTCGTTTACTGTACCTTTTCTAAAATTTCTTTCTTTTGTGGAAGCTAAGGGATCAAGTGTAGTTTCTCATAATTTAAAACCCTCTGTTTTTGAAGTAATTACTATGTAAGGGCTCAATCAAATCTCCATTCCTTTGTGAAGTAAGGGAAGGGGTCTAAAAAAAAAGGTTATGGTCTAATCTAGAAAGTTAGAATCGTACTCCCAACCCATTTTTAGGACGTTTAGAGAAGAGTGACCTGCTCTAAGGGTTACCTAATTAAGATCTTATCCCTAGATGTCAAGGGGTTGGGGATCTCCCCTAAGAGGAATACCCTTGAGCGTAAGTTCTCTATTCATAATATGAATGTAATTTTATTCAAGAGACTATGTGTGTAAACCTAAAAGTTGGTCAATGCTTATTTAACTTGTCGGTGGGGTGGAATTTATTTTCTATTGATGTTAGTGGGAATTCAGATGGTATGTTTTCGAGTTAGTCTCCCTCAATTGGTACTTTTAATTTATTTATTTGTGAAGCTAGAAATTTGATGGAAGGGTTTAGTTCTTCCCTTGGGATAAATCTCTCTCTTGTCAATTTGTATAGCCCATATGACAACAAAATCAGCGTTTGGTCGAACCTATTAGACTGCGATTTCATAAATAAGGATAATGATATTAGTGGGTGATCTAAAATGGATATTGTAGTTTAATTCGAAATTTGATTAACACCAAGACGGTCCCATGCAGAAAATTTGTTTTCGACTTGTGCAGAAAATGGGCAGTCCCATGTCATCCCAAAAACAACATCAAGTTGAAGTGTCTGTCATTCTGAATCTGGCGCTTCTTACGGTTTCTCATTTGGACTCCAAATGATGGAGAAATCATCCGTCAAAGTTTATGAAGCAATAGTGCAAAAGAGCCTTGGCTAGTCATATGGTTTTTCCATCACTTGACATGGTATTTCCATCGGTTGACACATGTCATCAAGTCGAATCCTATCTCAAGTTTACATCTGCAGATTGAAAGGTATATTTAGGTTTATACTTCATAGCATGGGCACATGATTTTTAATTATGTCATGGCACAAATTTTTGTCACAAAACCATGTTATACAATGATGGCAAGATAGGCGCATATGTAAAACCTTGGTGGAAAAAAAAACATAATATTGTATTATCTTTTTAACATAGCACATTGTTAAAGTTTACAAACTCTATGTTATAGTTTACAAACTATATACAAAAGCAAAATGTCGTTGTAAAACAATGGAAATTGTTATGTTAATGTCAAACTATGTAAAAGGTTACGTCCATATCAATGGAACAACTATTGTGACATCCACGTCATCCCTCAAGGTAGGACAGAATCCATTCAATGTCTATTCAGCGGAGTCAATGTTATACCACAGAGGTGGCTACGTCAACAATCCAGCAGAGTCAATAGATGGCATTGACCGTCGAGACTTAATGTATGGAAAGATCCGATGGTGAGGAACTACCCTTGTGGCCTAGTCAGCACAAAGCCAATGATCCAGCAAAAATGGAGGTGTTACAATGTAGGTCGACATGCTAGATGCCAAAGGTCGGGTTTTCTTCATTTATTATTGAGGAATCAATCAATGATCGATTCAGTCATCCCATGGCCAACTGCAGTAGAAGCAACAACAGTTGTGGCAATAACTGAGAATCGCAGAAAGAGGCTTGGGCATGGAAGAAGGGGTCAACCTAATCATCGTTGATGCTTACGTCTTACCATTACCCCTCTACACAAGGCCTCTTGGTAGAGTGGGCACAGGATCAATACATGG
>APFE031515827.1:0-15472 GCA_000404065.3 Pinus taeda
TTCAACTATGCTCGAGTCAATGCCTGACATTTCTTCATATGACCATGCAAAGACATCTTTGATGAAGAACAAGATATATACTTCCAGTTCTGATGAAGAAAAATATTTGCGGACATGAATATTCTCTACAACATCTGGTTTGATCAAGATATTTATGGCGATAGTTTCTTCAATATTGGACAAGTTTCACTCGGAATCCACCATATTTACAGTATTTGATAGGAAATCAAAAACTGAAGGATGATTAAGGTCGTGGGAACATTCTTCGTTGTAATCCAGAAGACGGGAATGATGGTGGTAATCTTCCCATGGTGCCTCTCCTATCATCATCAATTGAATGATTCCTTTGTCTTTAGAATGTACATGTGACCAAGGATTTGAAGAGGTACCATATTCCTTAGACCTATCTACCCAAACGCTCAATGATCATTGCTTTGGGTTTGCCACCCAGGCCGCGAACATTGATTGCTACAATATTTCCACAGAGCTTGGAGGCAATACCTGGCGATGATCCATGCTAACATTATGTTCGGAAATCCTCTGAATAGAAGATACCATATTGTAGGTTCCCACCATAGCCACCTCCATCAGATTGTTTGGAAGCGACAGGGAAAAAGTACCCATCAATGTAGGGTCTTTTAGTAGGCCTACTCCGATATTTTGAAGCGATTGAGAGCTTCCGTGGATCATCAGAATGATTCCCGTAACTTGTGAACTATTGGGGAGAAAGGTTTGTTGGTCGACGATTGTAATTCCTCCTTGAAAAGGAAATGAAATATTTCTTAAGTATGTCGACACAACAGCAGCCATAGCATAAATCCAGGGCCTTCCCAGTAGGATGTTGTAATCAAGGTTTCCATCGATAACTTCAACATCAATTTCTATCATTTTACCCCCTAGTTCAACTTGCAAGTTACTTAAAATCCCGTACAGGGTGTATGTCCATCCATTGAATGCTTTTAATGTCGTTGATGATCACGACAAGGGTGGTGAGCCTAAATTTTTCTAGCAACTCATTGACATAATACATGTAGATGCCCCCTCATCAATAATTGTTCGATGAACAGTTTTGTTGAGGGCTTTCACTTGAATGAGGAAAGAAAGTTGATTTGGTAACTGAGGTTCATATCCTTTATGATTAAAGGCCACAAGATTGGAATTTGCTGGGTCAATCCCACTTATTACTGATAATAGAGCCTACTTTTGGGAGGGGAAATTTCACATTACTTCAAGTGTCGACATAGCGGACGGCGATTGGGCCAGGTCCTCTACTATATTATAATTTTGTGCTACTCTGGCACGAGGATTAAATGTTGATTTGTGTACTACTCCCTCTGGCAGCTTTATCGTTAGCTCAGGAATGATGGGTGGCACAACTTCGGTCGAAGTTGTTGTCAAACTACTAGGTTTATCAATAGCCTTATTGTTCGACATCTGTGGATTCCTGTAATCTTTATTCCTTGTCGATATCAAAGCATCATTTTTCTGTTTCGAAATGGACAACATAAGCACTTGGGATGGGGAAGCATTGTCGCTAGCACTAGATTGGTTTCTGGGTTTGGAAACGGGTTTGTCAACGCTGTTGAGGTTTTTGAACTCTTAAATAATTTCTTAATCTCAGCTTTATGCAGACATTCTCTCGTCCAATGGTCTTCATCGCATGTGAGACATGGTTCGGGAGGCTTCTTTTTCCTAGAAGGGTTTGCAGAAGCTTTTTCAGGAGACAAATTATCCTATTTCTTCTTTTTTCTTTTCCCTTTCTTCTTGCCCCCTGGTTGCTTCAGTTCTTTGCCTTTGTCAGTTGATGTGGCATTAACCTCTGAGGCAAGAAGTTCTTCATTTTCATTTTGACCAGAAACCATGCGGGCTTTCTTAGATGTAGCCTTTGCGGTTTTCATGCTTGTTGTACCTATCACACCATCGCCGGCATCAGAGTCTTTGTTTCATTTAGGAGGAGGAGGAACGGAAAACTCCAGTCTAGGAGCATCAGGGATTTTATCATAGAGCGTGCTAGACTGAGTATAGATCAAGTCTAGATATTGCACATGAGCGATGACTTGCTCTTCAATGACAACCCTGCCTTTAGCCACATCTTCTGTAATAGAAGGTAACAATGACTTAATAAACCATTTAGCTAGGAGCTGATCAGGAACATATGTTTTCACCATTCGACGACGATGCCGCCAGTCATGAATATGATCAGATATGTGAGTGGCTATCGTTTGCTTAAAATTGGTAAGAAGCTCCGTTCCTATTTCATACCTTATCGGTAACTGAAAATGGTTTGAAAAGGTGGTAGCAAGGGCACAAAAGTTATCAAATGAAGCTCTAGGCAATTTTATGTACCATTTTGCTGCCAGACCAGTTAATGTTCACTGGAAAAGGCGAAGCCTAATCAAATCATCATTGAGAGTGTTGGACGAATAGCACAGATGAAAGGTCATCACATGATTCGACGGATCTTCTCCCGGATTTCCATTGAATTTAGGAATATCTAACATAAGTTTATGAGGAATTGTCGGCCACCAAGGGGCATAAGCAATTGGATCATTTGTTAGCTAATTGAGATCTGGTAATTCTAAAGTTGCTACGAAAGGCAACTATTGATTTAGGTTTGGCGAAGCGTATCCAGGGTAATATGGGATCGCCTGAGCAGTGGGTCTTTGCATACTAGCATAATGTATTTGATGCTGATAACATTGATAAGGTTGATGGGCATAACCATTATGATATGATTGATAGTGATCGTTTTGAATATATAGTTGCCCATTACCCGCAAAGCCTTGTTGCTCAGGTCCTCAGTAAGCTTGTTGGAATTGCGGTTGTTGATATTGCACCAACCATGGTTGTGAAGCCATTTGCTATTGTCCAATACTGGATGTTTGACCAAGATGAGGGGTGATAGTACCCGTTTGAGCCTTAGTTGCTCTAGTTAAGGAGCCACTAATTGGCGATTGTGGTTGTGTCATGGAGACAAGAGGTTGTTGTATTACGACATGAGAGAATTGAGGTTGACATAAAACATGCAATGCTTGTACTTGCGACACTATCACAATAGCCAATGTAGTGGGGATATTCAACACAGGTGGATTTGGTTGCATTGAATACACAACTCTTGGCTGTTTAGGCAGTATTGGCACCCAACCACTGGATGTAATTCCAGCTTGACCCGAATTCTGTTGTGAACTCTCATATGATTGTTCTCCCAGGGGGAACAATAAAAGGGCATACTGCCCCCCATATGGCAGCAATCCAATGCTCAAAGGAAATATTGGCCTTTGTATTCCAGACTGCCCGAATTGATACTATTGCGAAGAATCAATTTGTTGAGATTCAACATTAGAAATTCCATATATTATTCCGGATGAACAAATGGGAACAGACCATACTGTCGAAACAGTCCTTGGGTGGACTTCCTCTAGTAGTTGAGAGCTAGTTGGGACAGATGGTATACCAGCAAACATTGTTGGAGTGGTGGCAGGAGGTTTTGTTGCTACTGTATCGAACGACACAGTCCTAGATGTCGATGGTTGTTCAGACATATCGAGTCTATCCAAAATATTTCCTAGCGATTCTACAAGAACTTGCGATGAAGGGAGACTAACTTCTGAAGTAGAAGGATATAGGTGGATCCCAGTTCCAAAATGCAATGGAGTACTGGATGGAATATCCTACGTAATCTCTTTTATAGTAATCAGTCCAGGTGGAAGAGGTAGACCATCAAGTCTGTAAGAAGGTATATACTCTGCAATGACAAATGTTGGAGGGGTAACACCTTCTGAATCAACCCTAGATGGAGCTTGTTCAGGAATAGAAGTGTTTACCATTACACTAGGATCATTTCTAATGTCCTCTTGTAACTGCAGAACTTCTTCTGCGAAGGTAGGGATACCATAAATAGTTGGAGTAACTGGAGTCTTTGATGATGTTGGAACACAAGTTTCAAACAAACTAGGAGACTTTGAGCTAGTTAAACGAGTTCCCTTGGCCTAGAATGGTTTCGTTTCCAGACTCAAAGACGATTGACTCGTTAGTCTCCGTTAACGACGGGGTTTTGATTAACTTTCTTCCACGATTGCGGATTACTTGATCAAATCAAAATAAAGAGGGGAAAATGTTATTCTGAATTAAATGAATTTTATGACGCTTTGACACAACTTGCTTTTTAAATTTTTAAGGGTCGAGAAAATGCTAAAGATGACTCTAGTCGCCTTCGATTTTTAATGAGCCTGAAGTGACAAGTGCTCAGATGGAACTTTTCTTTTAAGGAGTCTGAAAAGGAATGAAAGTGACTACTCTAGAAATCTAGACAGAGGGATTACCAAACCAATCATAAAACTACAAAATACTTTTTAGGTATGGCAGTTAATCTTCCCGAATGTTGTGTTCAGTGCATTGCAATCAATTGGGTGGCAGACACGGCTTCTTAAGGATAAAGGATATAGCCTATTGTGGTCTCCAAATATATACTTGATGGTACATGGGAGCACAAGTCTGTACTAGCACTTGTTGTCTCAAAGAGGAGGAATCACCAAACCTACAATGAAAATGATAGTTACCAGGCTTTACGACGCTGGAATATGTCTCTAGCCTAGACTTCTAAATGTTGTGCGTTAGGTTCCAAATCATTTTTATGTTCATTGAAATGTATTTTATAGTTTATCTTTCTTAAGAAATTTGCTTTTAAGGTTCACTGCGTGATGTAGATATATAACTCCTAAATATGCAATCTAAGATGATAAAAAGTCATTTATTTCTCTTTTTGCAATGAAAATCATAGCTACTAAGGAAAGAGAAGTGAAATTCTTTAAACATAGAGCAGAGAGCACACACTAAAATGCACTTTCCTAAATCAATCTCCACAAGTAGTCTAAATGAAAATGCACATGCATGTATTTGTTTTCTACTTTCTTAATGTGTGAATGACAAAAAGAATGCTAAGTACAAATCTGAACTATCTTTTCTTTCAAAGCGATAATACTAACAATTTTTTTTTCAAAAGATGAAAGGAAGAAAAGGATGACACTTTGCGATTTTGAATTGAAAACTGCTTTCGACACTTGAAATACTATTAATTCAAATCAAATACAAGAGTAATAGTGTAATTGACTATCAAAAAGAGGAGGATTCTTTTCTTTGACTGAAAACAACACTTGCAACACTTTCAGATCAAAAGACGATAGTTCGATTAAGTTACTGTTTGTAAAGGAGAACTGTAAATGGTGAAAAATACATAAAAACATTCACAATTCTTTGTACAATGGAGGTTGAATAATGCAAAGGAAGGGAGTCTCAATAGTGGTATATTGATCACAGACAGTAAAACTCCTAAATAAAGCTGAAGAGAATGAAGAAAAACCAAAATCTGGAGGCAGAAACAGTCTTATCTGATCATCGCACCTGTAACACAGGGAAACAGGTATGCATCTCACCTACAACACACGGGAGGTGCGATGCATCCAGACTATGAAAAGGAGATAGTGCAATGGTCCAGGGATGAGATTGGGCTTGTTTTTGGTTACAGTTTGCAGCTTATTTTAGGGATTTAGGTTGAGCTAATGATATTTAGTAAATACAAAACATAGGGGCTGATCTAATGAGGTTACTTGAGCCACCACCAGGGCGCTTAGGATGTTTGCAAGTCAGATGTTTAATTGATAAACTAACCCGCAGACTGACTGAAGCAGCATTTATCTACTTTGTAGTTGCATAGCAAAAGCAGTTTGAATGCTAGATGGCTTAACTTCAGGCTCCGTCTATAGTTTATAAAGTAAACAAACTAGAAACAAGCAAACAAGCTATTCACTCCCCAGTGGAGTTGCCATTTTGTTATCGGGAAAACTAGTGTCCATTTAGAGTTTCTAGTCCCACTAAGATGGGTAGCTATCTTAGAAACAAAAAAACTAAAGTTACTTGCATTTTCCTTTACGAGAAATAGATGAGAGAGAAGCAGAGAGTACCAACCTCAGTCTTCCGCTTGGTTCCTTTCTTGTTTCCTCTCCTCTTTGACAGATCTTTGCCACTCCTTCCTCACTTGTCTCGCTTCAAAGAACACTTGCAGAGTCAAAGCAGCATAATACCATCAAAGCATAGAGATCTATAATCATAAAAAATATAGGATCAGATATGTATTGACCATACAAATGCATATATCAATTCAATATTCAAATACATACAAGAATATGAAGGAAAAGTCAAATATCTTTATTGATAGAAGTAGTAGAAGAGAGGATTACAACCCATTGATCTGACCCAGTGCCATCCTCCCAGCACGAAAGCACTTCTTCACCTCATGAAAAGCTATATCACCCAACACTATGATGTTCCACAAAGAAACCAACAACACTTCCTTACAAGATAGAAAATTCCAGCCCCTGGATCTCTAGGATGAGGGATCCATATATAGATGTTTGCAGGTGGGTCAATTAGCTTCTAGGTTTTCTATTAGTGTCATTTCTCTGATAGTTCTCAGTTCCACTTGGAGATTGCATGATCCCTTACTCATCCCTGGGAAAGTTCAGAGAGGCAAGTGTCACAGGAGAAATTTCTGGAAGATTCCATGATCATCCACCTTGCAAACTGTCTCTGCCATTTGTCTACTCTCACCGATCACACCCCATAGAATGGATTTTCAGTATGCATTGCACCCCCCGTGTGCATTAGGTGGGATGCATCACACTTTGACCATGGAGTAGGTGAGATGGTCCAATTTTGACCAGTTCTGAGCAGTTTTTCATGGAGAACTTCTGGGAGATGATGTAATCAGCTGACCTTGTTCCTTTAGGGTATGAAACAACACTTTTAGGTACTTAGAAGCCCTTGATTTATGGACATATAATATTGGGGTTGCAGTGCCCAAATATTTCTATAACAATCAGATCACATAAAGAAATTCATTATGATCCTGATCCATTGTTAGATCTCATCCATCAATACTGAAGCTAAACACAATCGACCAAACTGAATATTCAGAATACTGACACCAGTAAACAGTCATCAGAACTCATCAACAACCAAAACCACCTGTAACTTCAAACATCATAGCTCATATGGTATATGATACTTAGATGTATCTAACCTACGTATGTACGCACTTTTATCATAGTCAACCAGCGTATACATCTGTAAATATTCATTCATGATTTGTTGATATTCCAAACTTGAGGTATACACAGATCATAATATTTACAGAACATTACATGTGTCAGTATACAGATCTAGAATAAACATGATCAAACCATATAAAGATGATTCATTCCAACCCATTAGATCCCAATCTATCCTTAGATCTTGTTCTCCATCAACCGCTGAAATTCCTCCTTAACTCAGATCAAGCAAGGCATCATGAACCCATAACCTGCATACTGGTTCTCATACTTCATTAGATATTCAAGACTTACTTGGTGCCTTTGCCTAATGATCTTCTCCTCCTTTTATAGTCTTAGGCCTTACTCAATACCATGGTCCAAAACCATAGAGAATCAATACCATGGACCCAATACCTGGGTTCAACACTTCGGACGAGATACCATGGTCCAAAACCATAGGTCCAAATACCAAGGACTAAATACCATGAACCAAAAATAAGTTTTCCCACATGTATGCGATTTTCCTTGCATGAAATTGCGTGCATACGTATACGCACCTTTTGATCATTGAATCTGCATGTATACACGACTTTGTTAAGAGGGACCTGCGTATATCTCTTTTTCTTTCATTCTAAGAGCATGAACTGAGATCTTCCATCTATGTGAGTTGCCATCAAGGACAACACCTGTATCAGAATGCCAACAATCTCCCCCTTTGGATTTGATGGAAAAGTTATCTTGCGATACTGAGAATTGTCATCTTAATGATTTGTCATTGTTCATTACATCTGAATTGATTCCTTTAAGCTGCCCTACATCCCATGTATTCTATCACATCTGATATCTCTTCTGTATATTCATCTAGTTATATATTAGTGAGTTGTTCTGCTACAAGTGGGTTGCCATCAAGTACAACACGTGCATCAGAATGCCAACAATCTCCCACTTTGGACTTGATGGAAAAAACCATAACAAGTCACTCTCCCCCTTTGACATCAAGGGCAAAGGGTGGACAAAGATATTCTCTTCCTTGATATACATTCCACTATCCATACTCCGCCCTGAGTACCCTCTGAAATCTCTGATTGAGCTCCCCCTTTGCATATGCCAAGGTGTACTAATATGTCCATGCTCCCTCTAAGTACATGTTGAAAGCTCTGCTCTATTGAAGTGTTCTGTTCATGCTTCCCCTAACTGTGATCAAGGTTTGCAAAAAGATGTTCTACAAGAAGAACATGACTCTATCATAAATGACCTTCCTATCACCAAAGACTCATACATACATCCATCTCCCAACCAAGTGGGGATATACCAATATTGACTCATCCACTCAACCAAGAGGGGATACACTAGATACCAATTGTTTATACATGATTGAAATATTACATCGTTCTTCCTATGCATAGTGGGGGTACAAATTACATCATATGACCAAAAGGGATTCATCAAATGACTAAAATAGATAGAGACAAACTATTGCATCATGATTCTTGATATGACCTTTACATGACATTTATATCAGAGACCAAACATCTAAATAAGACCATGATATTCATCAGCATCTATCATACACAATGTATGATCTACTCCATAAGCATCTATCAACATCATTGAGACTAGCAACATGTATATGTCCATTAGTGTATAAGTCATCAACCTATAACAAGGTATGTCTGCATATAGATATCAACTCATCCTTTTGAATAGAATTCTGCATATGACATACATAATCATTCACATTATATCATATGTGAAAAACGCCATAGCCATCTCATCAACATCAAGATCTACATGATCTTATATATCATCCAAGTATTTGCATCAATCAACCTATGTAAATATCAACCTAACATGATATAGGTAAGAACTCATCATCATCATGTCTCCAACAATGCAACTTTGAGTAATCATCCATGTATCCAGCATAGCACTATGTATCTTGAGCTCAAGGTCTTTTGTCAAGACTTCTTGATATCATCAACATCAACAATCCTCATCCATGTGAGCACCAAGAACTATAGGAATCATGCATCATAATTGTATTATATGTTGACAACAGCATATGAGTGACGCATCATCAAGTAATGAAATTATGTATTTTGTACTTCTCCTTATCCTTATGAAGATCACCATGTAAGCACCATATATGCAACATTAGAGAATCAACCACAAATCTAATCTAAACACCAACTATGTAACCCCAAGAATCATATGAGATTTTGTCATGGATAACTCATAACCATATCATAGCAAGATGTATCATTTAACCATATAAGCATCTTCACCAAGGACTATTAACCATAATTCCAACAATGCATTATTAAATGCATATGCTCCCCTGAACCTGTGCCATCTTGTTTACTGTCAGATCTGATCATGCATATATCAGCAAGAAGTATCAAGGCATCATCATCATCAAGTTAGGATCAAAACACTTCTAAACATCTTACAAGTATCAAGACATTTCCACACATCATCATTATCAAACAGAGCAAATAATGAACTAGATCATATCAGACCCTTTTCCTGAGCCTGTCCCACTACTTTTCTCAAACTAACATATACGCAACTGTGCAGAGTCTAACTCATGTATATACATGACTTCTCTTTATGAAGCTTGCGTATGAGATTGAGAACACTGAAGGTTTACACTTTCAGCTTCCTCTGAGTCTGTTATGTCTGTACATTGTGATGTGCCACATCTTTCAAACTGTGCTTCCTTCTTCTTCCATATCTTCAAGTGTGATGTTGTTTTCTCCTTTTGGTATGGTGCCTTCTTCTTAAGCTTCTTTCCCATTGTTCTACGGATCTCCTTCAAGCGATCAAGCTTCTACCAAAGGACCTGCTCTGATACCAATTGTTGGAAATAATACTAAGAGGGCGGGTGGGGGGTGAACCAGTATTATCAAATCAAAAAAAAATTCATTTCCATACTCAGATTCATATATGCTATTTCAGTTAAGGGAACTTGCGTGTACACGCAACTGTGTCTAAGGCAAATAGCGTATATCCATTAAACTTATGATTCAGTTAATCCATTATATGTTGATCTTTAGTTAGTGCATCAGAACTTTATTAACCATATGAACAGTAAACAGGTACAGTAAGACAGAATAGATCATCACACACAAGAAGCACACATGAACACCATGATGTAAGGTGGAAACCCAATGTGGGTGAAAAACACCTGCTACAATTAATCTCTATCTTCTTTTAATAAGAAACTTCTTTTTACAATATTTCTGTACTGGTGCAGCCTTATACCAGTACGCATGCTTCTACCTGCAGAAGGTTACAACCTCCTCTCATTCTCTAGCTTCTCCTAGAAGGGAGCTACAACCCCCTTAGCTCTTGTACTAGCTGATGTACTACTATGTAGGTGCTGACCTATAGAAGGCTACAACCTTCTCTTTCTTCCTCCAGGTACCACGCTTCATAAATTTTCAGACTGGATACTCCTAAAGCACAACAACATAATCTGAAGGCCACATTTCATCCAATTTTCATACTAGACCCATCAATATCATTAAAGCACACAATCAATCAACACTAGCATCATCAATCTCTGAATCACCCAATACTGAATCACTGAAACCCTATCAACAAACTGGAGTCACCAGAACATAGAGAAAAGCACAGAACTCTACAACAATGTTCAGATCTAACTGTATCATCAAAAATCATGCATCAGAGTGCATATGCTACTTGGAAGAGCCGAACCAGTGTGTATACCCAACTTCACCAAAGCGAACTAGCATATATGTCATTAATTACTTACTTATAACTTCGCTGCACTTCCTGACTTCAGACATACCCAGATCATTACATATAGAAGGATAATATGTGTGTTAGCAACCAGATCTATCCATCAGATCACATAAATATAAGTCATTATGATCCTGATCCATTGTTATATCTCATCCATCAATACTGAAGCTAAACACAATCAACCAAACTGAATATGTAGAATACTGACACGAGTAAATAGTCATCAGAACTCATCAACAACCAAAACCACCTGTAACTTCAAACATCATAGCTCATATGGTATATGCTACTTAGATGTATCTAACCTGTGTATTTACGCACTTTTATCATAGTCAACCAACGTATACATCTGTAAATATTCATTCAGATATTTGAGACTTACTTGGTGCCTTTGCCTAATGATCTTCTCCTCCTTTTATAGTGTTAGGCCTTACTCAATACCATGGTCCAAAACCATAGAGAATCAATACCATGGACCCAATACTTGGGTTCAACACTTCAGACGAGATACCATGGTCCAAAACCATAGGTCCAAATACCAGGGACTAAATACCATGGACCAAAAATAAGTTTTCCCACATGTATGCACTTTTTCTTGCATGAAAGTGTGTGCATACGTATACGCACTTTTTGATCATCGAACCTGCGTGTATATGCCACTTGGTTAAGAGGAACCTACATATATCTCTTTTTCTTTCATTCTAAGAGCCTGAACTGAGATCTTCCATCTAAGTGAGTTGCCATCAATGACAACACCTGTATCATAATGCTAACAATCTCACCCTTTGGACTTGATGGCAAAGTTATCTTGCCATACTGAGAACTGTCATCTTAATGAGTTGTCAGTATTCATTACATCTAAATTGATTCCTTTGAGCTACCCTGCATCCCATATATTCTGTCACATCTGATATCTCTTATGTAGATTCATCTAGTTATATATTAGTGAGTTGTTCTGCTACAAGTGGGTTGCCATCAAGTACAACACATGCATCATAGTGCCAACACCTTGCGATGCATCTCATCAATTTCACTATGGATGATCTTGTTGTCCTATAACCTGGCGAACGTTTTCACTAGAGCTAAGGTTCACATTGTTGACCTCATTTCATCAAGCTTTCTCTACTTCTCTCGGAGGTCTGCTTCAATCTTATGCAGAGTTGGATCCTCTTGCAGTGAGGTCCATAATTTCATGACTTGCTCAAATAACTAAGTGCATCCCTTGACTGCAGCTTCCAAAGTGGACATCTCTTATTTAATAGTAGCTTTGCATTGCTCTCTAACTTCTGGAGGGGTAGTGGCTTGCATCTTAAGTTGTAGCTCCAATATTTGTAGTTGCAGATCAAACCTAACTTTGTCGATTTTTGCCTGTGAATCCTTTAATACGAAAACTATCTTCTGGATATTTTCTGTAGATGCCCTGTCGGCTGGAATCTGGAGCTCAAGAAGCTCACTATAGGCCTGTGTAATAGCTACCTCCACCTACTGACTTCCTGTCGTTACCTCCTCCTTTTCTTTAAGGGCCTACGCCTTTTCCTCAAAGATCTATTGATTATTGGTTTTTACCTCATTGATGATGAGTAATGCACATTGTTCTTGAATTTAGAGGTCATCTGATACCCCTTTTTTCATCTTGTGTAGAGCCTGAATAGGAAGCGTGGCTAGGTTCAGACTTAAGTCCTTCATATGTAATAGGTGCGCTTTGCCCTATACAAAATCGACGTGTAGGGATCCTATGGAAATTGAACTATGCGGAGATCTAGTGTAAGTTTTGCTTCTAGGGCTGACCTGCTCACTTGTTTTAGGCTAGCTTTCTTCATGATCACCTATCCCACGCTCGATTGAATGAGATCTGTTTGGACCTACAATTCCCGCATGCCCTGCTATACATTACATAGTTTTGTTTAGTACTGTGATTCAAAGTGGCCCCAAAGATCTGTAGTTGAATCACATACCACATCCCCAATGTCATCTAGGTCCCCCTCTGTGAGGACAAAAGGCTTCGCGCTCACATATTTATCTAATTTTTGCTTCTTGCATGACCTTGTTGAACTCATTTTTTGCCTCTTCTTGACTATGAAGGGGGACTCAAAGGTTGTGCCCCCTTCCTCTTCTACCTCTATCTCTTCCTTTATGTCCATGCACTTGGTGTCAGACTTGCCGAGGTAAATCATGGCTTGTAACATAGTCTTTTCCTTTACTGCTTCATTTTCCTTGGTAACCACTTCTTTCTCCTTCCCAACAACTTCTTTGTTCTGTGCGACCTTTTCCCTTTCCGCAACTTTTTCTTTAGTGTAAGCCTTATGTGCTTCCTTCTTCTTTTCTACTGTTGTCTTTGTTGTTGTCTGTGCTTCTTCACCTTCAACAACCTTACTCATTCTTGCGCCGTCATCAGAGGGGGTTAGCTGGTCACTTGGCCACTTACTGACAACCCCTATAATAACATGTTCAGTGACCAAATATGGCAGCTTGTACCATATTCCCTTAGCATCTTTCTTCACGTGAATGTGCAGATTTTGGAAATCCGCCTTGAAGTATGTGACATTGGTGCACTACTCGTGCAAACTTGTTGATAACCTTAGCCATTGGTTAATCACCATCCTTAGCTCTAAATCCAACAAGACCCAAAATATTGTTGTCTCCATGGCTTGTGCAAGGTCTTTGGTAGCCCATAGCGAAGAGAACTTCACAGCCTTAGGTAGGTCTGAATCCTGTTAAGGGAATTGGCTTTCTTTGGGTGTCCTCCAGGCCACCAATGCGATCAATAATAATAACCACACATAGTGTAAAAGTTTTCCATCATCCTAGGCCTCTTTGTAGTCCTCTAAAAATTCATGACATAAGTATTGATCCCAGTTATACTAGATACCTTTGGCATAGTATGCAGCCAAAGAGATGACTGGCATCATCACTTCATCAATGCAACACTTCCTCGTGATATTACAAGACATGGTAGTTGCAGAAAACTACACCATACCATCTAATATAGATTGAATGGAATACCTGCACGGCTTCTTGACTAGACCAAAATCACTCTTTATTTGGCCCACCAACTTCTTCTCTTGCAAATTTCCTACGAAAGCCTCCACAAGTTCCACTCCCTGGTATGGCAGAAATGTTAATCTGTGGATGAGCATGTTAGTGATTGGGATGGGACCTCCCAACTAGAGGCACCCATCATGCACCGATGTCAATAATTGGTGCACACAAACTATATTAATAGTGGTACGACTGAAGTGCGTCACCTACAACATATTTAGGAGTCTCGCGCCCCCAACTCCAACCACCCATTTCATCATCTCAAGCCGCGTGACATACGCCTCTTCATAGAAGACCTTATTTAGGTACTTATTTGGCACCAACTGTGGAAACCTCTTGTGGTCCCCCAGGTTCCAATCTTCCATTTTCAGGTTTGGTATACGGGCCAACAATAGGCCCTCAAACAGCACGTCCTCTGATAGGAAAGGTGTGGAGACCATAAACTTCACAGAATCCAGGTCTTTGGGCACTTTCGCCCTAGATTTTCTTGGTAGAATATACAGTGATGTCCGAGTCATTGGCTCAACCTCTTCTGCATAAATTTCCTCTATGCCCCTACGGAGTTCTTCCTCATCCAGTTTTAGGGGCTCCATCGACTATTTAGACTTATCCATCTTTCCTTTTTGGTAGATTTCGGTTAGGTTTTTATATGGTGATTATCACACCAGTTCTTTCTAGGGATTCTTCTGCCTCTTATCCCCCGCTGTGGAAGAAGATGGCTTAGTCCTTGGCAACCTAGGCATGGTAGTAGGCAACCCTCTAAGTACAAGTTGGGCTGCCTCTATCTTAGGTTGCAGTACAATCATTCTCTCTAGGATTATCTCATGGTGCCAATCAGGTAAGTTTGCGAATTCAGGTTGTGAAAGAATGCTCTCCTAATTCTTATCAGACATACATCACCGTTCTAGACACAACTGAAAGCATAAGAAATTAAGGAAAATTCTCAGGGAGAAAAGTGTTCGAATGTGGAGCAGGATTACATATTTATAACTCAATTTGAATTCAAATATGTCCATTCCATCCAATTCCTTGTGCATTTTTGGTGGAATATTTCCAAAGATATACATCTTAAATTCTCTCCCCTACTCCTTTTAATGGCAAAATCACCATCTAATTAGTTATAGTGCTTCCAACGGTCAATTTTTGGCTCGACTGCATGGGACCCACCATCATAGCATAGCTCCTTTGTTGCAGATCACCTCTGCACCTTGCCCTGATATGTCGCACAACCCCATCATTTTGTCCAACCTTTATTTTTGTAGTGTAGTTTATAGTCCCGCATTGCCTTGTAACTCCATGGAACACTAAGACTATCCTGCATCCATATAGTCATTGCGTAGGGGTAGGAATACCCCTATATAGCTTTAATTGATTCCCATTGACTCTTCCCAGAAATAATTCCCCTTTTATATTCGCGAGCTATACTGCACCTCCAACTATAATCTCCTTAATAATATACAACCCCATGTTACACTGAATTTTGTCACCTTGACTATCTGCAGTTTATGTGGCCTCATCAATAGCCACATTGTCTTCTTTGTCAAGCCCCATACCTCTGCTCTTCATGTCAAAACTTT
>APFE031515832.1:617-25103 GCA_000404065.3 Pinus taeda
AAGTTAAAGAAGTCTCTGTATGGGTTAAAACAGTCACCAAGGATGTGGTATCAGAAATTTGATACATTTATACGGGGTCTTGGCTTCACCAGAAGCAAAGCAGATCATTGTGTGTATTTTATATTAATTGGTGACCGTGTTATTTATCTGGTCTTGTATGTGGATGATATGTTGTTGGTTGGAAATGACAAAGAAATTATCCAGGATTTGAAGACCCAATTGTCCTCCAAATTCGACATGAAAGATCTCGGTGCTGCAAACTATATTTTGGGCATGAAATTAAAAGAGATCGGGCAAAGAGGAAGCTCTGGTTAAACCAGAGGAAGTATGTTGAGACAATATTGCAGAGGTTTAATATGCAGGATAGTAAACCGGTGAATGGTTCCGTTTCTGTTTTAGGTGTGAGTTGTATCTGCTAAACAGTTGTCCCCGACACTAAGGAAGGGAGGAAGATGGACATGTCCCCATGTTCCATATGCAAGTGCATCGGTAGCTGATGTTATGCCATGGTCATGTAATAGACCAGACATCACATGCAGTGGGGTATTGAGCCAGGTTTTGTTCAAAAACCAGGGAAGGTAGGACAACTAATGAAGCGGGTTTTCAGTATATTGTGTGAGACTTAGTGATTGATGGTTTGTACTACCAAGGAGCCCAGGATTGACAGAGTGTTGGATATCCATTGGCTTTTTTGATGTAGACTGGCTAGAGTATCTGGATATTCAGAGGAATGATCTACAAGTGGGTAAGTGTTTAACCTATTTGGAGGTGCAGTCAGTTGGATGAGTAAGAAACAATCTGTAGTGGCACTATCAACTACAGAGGCAGATACATGGCAGCCACTCATGCAAGCAAGGAAGCAGTTTGGTTGCAGAGATTGTGTTCAAGTATGGGGTTAGTACAGGGAGCTATAAGGATAGACTGTAACAGCCAAAGTGCAATTTTCTTGGCAAAGAACCCTGCTTATCATTCAAAGACAAAGCACATTGATGTTCAGTATCACTTTCTGAGGGATATGATAGAAGACAAAAAGGTGTTGCTGGTAAAGGTGGACACTTTGAAGAATATTGCAGATTCATTGACAAAATTTGTTAGCTCTGAGAAGTTCTCTTAGTGTAGAGAAAAAATGGGTGTTTTAGTGCTGGAAAAATGACTAAGCTCTCCTGTGGCCCCCTGTGGAAAGAAAACAACAAGTGGGAGATTGTTGGGTTGTGTTATATTCTTCCCACATAGTTAATAGGGGGTGTGAGGGGTACCCGTAACCCCACTTTATGGGGTCTGGGGTAGCGCCCCGGAAAATTTTGATTTTGGACCCTATGTTAGGTTGTGCGGACCCACCTATGGTTTTGTGCATGATTTTCGCACATGTTTTTTGGACGTGATGGTTTTCGGTCCATGGTTTTGGACGCGATGGTTTTTAGTCCATGGTATTGGATGCTTCGGCATGTATAAATATGTATTGTAACATTGAAAGGAACATAATGAAAAATCAAGCTGGTAGTCTCGGTTTTGAGATCCAGTGGGAAATCTCTGTGTATATGTGTTTTATGTGTTATGCTCTTGCATTTTTATTTTTCATGTGATTTAGAATTCGTATGCAGGTAATTTCTGTACGGGGTTAAAACCTACATTCGGATGAGACTTCAGTCTGCGCTCTTCGGATTGATGCCAAAAGGGCCAGTAGTGAAGGGATTTGTTTGACGAGACTAACTCTGAACCTGGGTCAGGACCCACTAAGCCAACAATATGTCATTAAAGACAACCTTAGGCCATCTACCCTCTTCCATTTGCTCAATTTTTTTTAAAAACCTTATGACTCGTACCATAACAATTGCTTCAATAGGAGCAACGCTTGTTTCACTTAACAAGATAGCATAAGGAGCAACACTTTTAATCTTGAATTTGTTTGTAATCAAAGATTCAAATGCTTCTAAATTTTCTTAATTTGTTTCCACTGCATGTCAGATGTACTATTGGCCCATAGTTCACAACCATAAAGAATCACTAGAAGCCCAAAAAGAGTTTGAGTGGTTTTCTAGTCCCATAACTCTGCCTCCCTACACCTATTTTGAAAAGCATAAAATGCTTTCCAACCCGCCAAAGTTCTTTTCTTTCTATAACCATCCCAGCTTAGATTTTTGTTGAAGTCAATTACGAGGTATTTGTAATCTGTGGCTTCTTTTAAAATGTTGCCTTCAAAGTAGAACTTATGTTGGTTATGTTTTCTTTTTTTTTAGAGAAAACCACTACTTTAGTTTTGTTGATATTGACTTGCATCCCCACAATTCTACAAAAATGCTCAAGGGATAGTAAGTTCTCTTGCAAACCAAGAGCTGATTATCAATTAGAATAAGGTCCTCTGCATACAAAATAAGCCTTATAACAAACTTGCCCAAATAGATACCATCACCCCCTTGTGAATTTAACCACTCCTCAAGGTTGTCGATATATAAACTAAAAAGGGTAGGAGACAATGGACAACCTTTCTTGACCCCGATATTGCTTCTAAAACTTTCAAAAATGCCTGCTGAAGTTCTAATTTTGAGTTTCACATCTTCATATAGCCTATGCACAACTGCTCTCAAATGTTTAGAAACCCCAAGTTCCACTACTATGTGCCAATGCTTATCCCTAGGAACCCTGTCAAACACTTTTCTGAAATCAACAAAGAAAGAAAAGACTTCTTCCTTTTTCTCCCAAACTTTTTCAATGATGTGCCTTAAAGTTATACAAAGATAAACCATGGAATGTTTAGGTCTAAAACCTATTTTCCCTTTAGCATGCTTATCTCTTTCTTCTGTCCACTTGCTAATTTTATTTTCTAGCATGCTTCTTATTGATCTAGATTGTCATTAATGGCAATATGAAGCCGAGGAGCTATCAGAGCAGAGCTATCAAAGCAGAGAAGAGAAGCAAGTGTAAGAGCGGAAGATTGAGGAGGAGCCACACTGGAGGAGCCATATCGGGAGTATTGCGTGTAATGTATGCCCACTAATAACCAAGAGGAATAATTCATCAAAAGAAGCAAAGAGGAACATATCAGAGCAGAGAATATTGGAAGTTGTCAGACCAGGAGCATTATATTGGAGTCGAGGTATGAAGGAGGGTCGTGGAGTCGTATTGGATGGCGTTAAGAGATGAGCGACGAAGATGAGTTTCATTCTAACGGAAAAAGAATCCAGAGGAGTAGAGCTATCGGAAGCCAAAGAAAAAACTATCGGAAGTATCGCATATGCCAAGAGTAAGAGCCATAACAGAGGAGTTAACAATTAATCTCGTGGTTAAACGATTAAGTGCTTTATTTAAGTGATTGATTAATGCATGTGGTTATATTCCAAAAGGAGGGTTTGTAATAGTGGTAGTGGTTTTCGGGCGGATGCAAAATGGTAAGTGATATTTAGAGGAGAGCGCACGATTCCATTCAATGGTTAACACGTAGCAACTAGAGGAGAGAGAAAAACCGCTCATTTTGGGTGGGTAACTCTCGTGCAAGCAGTCCACCTAAAATGCAAGTAGGCCATTAGATCTAGTGCAGGTTAATCGATGACGAAGGATCAACGGATAGTTTTGGGTTGATCGGGTTAAGTCGGGATCGTTATATCTGGAGAGAAGAGATCTACGGCGCAACAAGCTTCCAATGGATTGTGTTGATCAGATCGAGTTTTGATCATCAGATATAATACAGAAGAAATCGATGGTGTGGAACAAGGACTCCTATTATATCGCGCCCTAATGGTATATCGCGTCCGTCGTATCGAGAGTTATGTATCCCAGTGTTTAAGGTCTTGTCACGTTAAAACTTTGATTGCGATAATACTGCGGACCTGCTAGTCCATTGTAATATGCTCTATTGTAATATCGCGCCCGCTACGACAGAAGATATGTATCGTAAGTTATAAAGGGATGACACACTATAAACTGTGATTACGGTATTACTGTGGACCCAATGGATTCATTAAAAACAATTTATAATCATATCACATCCAGCAAGGGAATCGTCTATTGGACATCGATTGTACTATGGGCACGACTTATAAAGAACTCCAGAATGTTGTGATTGTGATTGTGGGTTTAAAGGAATAACTCTGAGTATTCATGAATGTTGTGATTGCCGTAAAGAATAAGTCTATTTTTTGAATAATAATAAATATGGCCTCTCTTCCTAATTAATGTGTCTTGTGAGTATTGATGAATTCGAAGAGACAGAGGAAGCTGAAGAGTGAGCGCACAGGAAGCTGAAAGATCAAACGAGCATTGAGGAAGACGAAGCTCAAGCGAGCAAGGAGGAAGCCAAAGGTTAGGTGTATCAGGCATATAAAACAAAGAACAAAGAAATTTTAATGTTGCTGGCGAACTGTAAGAAACATAGGAAGCCAAAGTTCTGGCAGAAGTGGAAGTAATAGGAGGACAAAAGTCATAGGTTCAGCAGGGTTGGGAGCATAAAATTACAACCAAACAAATCCAGATAGTTTACAGCATAGGGTTGGAGCCCTTGAGGTTCGTGCCTCAGAACTAAAAGGATTGGTGGCCTGGGAGTTACTGCTCCTAAATTCAGGGTTGGTACCTTGACAAGACAGAGTTGGTGCTTGGCAACTGATTAAAACTATATACATACATACATATATTATATATATATATATATATATATAATATTATATTATATAATATATATATATATATATATATATATATAATATATATATATATATTGTTACTTAATTTATTGCAAATATCACATTAATAAAAGCATCTATTCCTATTATCTATTTTTGTGTTCCAAATATAAATGTTTTATTCCTGTTAAAAATAATAATTGAAAAGAAATACTAATTCACCCCCCAGTATTTCCAACAATTGGTATCAGAGTGGGCTTCTTCGTATCAGCCTAATAGCTTGGAGAAGGATTCTTAGTCATGATGAGAAATCAAGAAGTGTCAGGAATACCTCCTCTGTTCGATGGCATAGATTTTAGTTTCTGGAAAAAAAAATTGTCCTATTACTTAATGTCCCTTGCACTTGAAGTTTGGCATTCGGTCTTAAATGATTACATAACTCCCTCCACTCTTCCAACAAATCAAGACGAGAGGAAAGTCTATGTTGCAAATGCAAAAGCCTTAAACTCCATCACTAGTGGAATCACTGATTCTGAATTTACAAAAGTTATGAATTGTAACTCTGCCAAAGAAGTATGGGATAAGCTAATTGGCTTATACAACGGGGACTCCAAAGTCAAGAAGACAAAGCTTCAAACTCATAGAAGGAAATTTGAAAGCCTGAAAATGGATGATGAAGAAGATATTGCATCATACTTTCTCCGAGTAGCTGAAGTGGTCAACTCTCTTAAAGGATTGGAAGAAAACATTGAAGAAAACACCTTGTTCAAAAGGTCTTAAGATCTCTTCCAGGCAGATTTGACTCCAAAGTAAGTGCCATAGATGAAATGAAGGATCTAGATACTCTCAAGATGGATGAACTCCATGGAATCCTCATTGCCTATGAGATGAGAAAAGGTTTCCCAAGTTCCAAAGATGCATCATTCAAGGCCTCAAAATCAAAAAAGGGGAAAGAAAGGAATGTCATTAGTGATGACTCCGATGTCGAATCCGAATTGGCGCAATTTGTATGAAGGCTAAAGAAAGGATCTAAGCTAAAAGGTAAATACCCTCTTATTTGTTTCAAATGTGGAAAAATAGGTCATTATGCTGCAAAATGTCCTCATAAGCATGATAGTGATGATGAAGCTCTAAAAGGATGGTATACAAAAAGAAAGGGTTCAAAAAGAATAATTTCCTCTCTAAGCAAGATGAGTCTAATGAAGATGAATTTGTAGTCATAAAAAAGAAATCAACTAAACAATTCCCTCACAGCAAAGGAGGTAATGAAGAATCAGATGAAGAAAATGACCATGCTGGAAGCCAAGAAGTATTATTCATGGCATTCACAAATGATGATGACTCAGGGCTAGATGGAAATGTAGATGAATTGTTAATAAGTGCCATTGAAGAAAATGAGAAATTACGGAATAAAATCATTTCTCTCAAGGTAGAAAACAAGGAAACAAAAAGAAGGGAAGATCTCTTGAAAATTAATCTAAAAGAAAAAGAACAAGCTTGCGAAGAACGTGAAGCCGAAATAGTATCTCTGAGGAAGGAATTTGAGCAAGTTAAAAAGGGTTGGAAAAGCTCTCAAATACTTGACACTATTCTAAATAATCAAAAACCTCACCATGACAAATCTGGAATAGGTTTTAAAGGAGAATCATCAAGTACTAAGAATAACGCGAAAAGCTATGCCGACGCACTTTCCAGCAACCCAAAAGAAGAAAGATTATTTCATCAAAGTCTCATCCTAGATCCAAAGATTGAAGAGAGAGAACTCCAAGGAAGAATGTTGATTCGAATCATGGATGTTACAACAGATACAAAACAGTATTTCATCAAAGGCCCATCTCAAATCCAAAGAATGAAGCGGGAGTAACTCCAAGGAAGAATGTTGATTCAAATCATGGCTATTACAACAGGTACAAAACCATCTTTTTTGGGCATTGTTTCCATTGTAAAAATTTTGATCATCAAGCTAGACATTACATGGCTCGTAAGAATGACACACCAAAACTAAAGGATCAAATAAACAAACCATATGGCCCCAAAGGGCAAGGACAAATCAAGACCTACAATTCTTTTGATCCCTTGGCCAAATTTGATCTGATTTACCCATTATGTAATAATAATGGACACAATGAACAAAATTACCCACTCAAAAGAGGAAAAGCAAGAAGCGAGAATCCCAACATGGATAAATGTGGCTTAGTTCTATGTGCTCAAAATAATTAAAATCATTGGTTTGTGGATAGTGGGTGCTCCAGACACATGACAGGGGACAAAAGGAAGTTTGTCTCATTGAACAAAAAGGAAGGAAATGTATCCTTTGGAAGTGGATCTGCCAAAATTACTGGAAAAGGAACTGTTACTCTTATTAATGGAAAAGGAAACGCTCAAAATGCTTTGCTAGTAAACGGGCTCAAACACAACCTCCTGAGTGTTAGCCAAATCTGTGATCAAGGACATAATGTTGTCTTTAGCACCAAAGACTGTGAAATAAGGAACTCTTCCTCAAGGGAACTTGTGGCGAAAGGGGTTAGAACACTAGACAACATCTATGTTCTAAAAAAGATTCAAGAAGATAAATGCTACTTAAGTCAAACAGATGAAAATTGGTTGTGGCACAAGCGACTTGGACATACAAGCTTCGATAACTTGATCAATATCAACAAGATTAAAGTAGTACGAGACATTCCAAAGTTATTCAAACCAAATCAAGGAATATGTGGTCCATGTCAACATGGAAAGCAAACCAGAACCAGCCACAATACCAAGGAGTGTTCTACATCAAAGCCTTTGGAGATCATCCATGTTGATTTATGTGGACCAACTAGAACTTCGACACTCGAAGGAGAAAGGTACTTTGCTTTATTTGTTGATGACTATACTAGAATGATATGGATATATTTTATAAAATATAAATCTGAAGCATTTGAGTGTTTTAAGAATCTTAAAGCTCTTGTAGAAAATAAAAAGGACTCAAAGATGAAGTGCCTCAGAACAGATAGAGGGGGAGAATTCACGTCAAAAGAATTTAACAAATTCTGTAAAATACATGGAATTAAAAGAGAACTCTCTCTGCCAAAACACCCAAGCAAAATGGGGTAGTTGAAAGAAGAAACCGAACAGTTCAAGAAATGGCAAGAACAATGTTAATAGCAGCTAACTTGCAGCCAAAATTTTGGAGAGAAGCAGTCGGGATAGCTGTCTATACCTTGAATCGAACTCAATTAAGACCAAATAATGAAAATACTCCTTATGAATTATGGAAAGGAAGACCTGCTTCAGTAAAATACTTCAAGATTTTTGGAAGCAAGTGCTTCATAAAAATAAGTTATGGCTCACCAGGAAAATTTGATTCACGGGTTGACGAATGGGATCTTTCTTGGATATTCTATAAGAAGAAAAGCCTACAAGTGCTACAATAACTAACTACAGAGAATAGTGGAAAGCATTGATGTAAAAATTGATGAAGGCCTTCCAGAAAAAGAAATTCAAGAACATGAAGTTGATCCTCCCATTGAAGAAGAAGAACCTGAAAAAGAAGAAAAAGACTAAGAAAAAAACCAAGGAAAAGAACCATCTCAAACCCCTTCAAAGCTGAAATCTCTCCAAAAATATCACCGAGAGGAGCAGATTATTGGCAATACCGATGAAAGGATGCAAACTCGAAGAAGGATGACTATTACACCAAAGAAGAATGATGTTGCTCTTCTATCCATGATAGAACTAGAAACATTTACTCAAGCAAGTAAGGATCCTCATTGGGTAAAAGCCATGGAAGAAGAAATGTCTCAAATTGAGAAGAATGAGACATGGGAGTTGGTACCTCGTCCAAAGGACAAAAACATAATAGGAACCAAGTGGGTGTTTAAAAACAAAATGAATGAAGATGGACAAATCATCAGAAACAAGGCAAGACTTGTTTGTAAAGGCTATTCACAAATTGAAGGAATTGACTTTGAAGAAACATTTGCACCAGTAGCTTGTGTGGAAGCTATCAGGATGTTCTTGGCGTTTGCTTGCTCAAAAGGATTCAAAACCTATCAAATGGACGTAAAATCAACATTTCTGAATGGGGAACTCAAGGAAGAAGTCTACATGGAGCAACCAGAAGGGTTTAATCAAACAAAAGGAAAAGACTTTGTTTGTAAGTTGAAAAAGGCATTATATGGGTTGAAATAAGCTCCTAGAGCTTGGTACGCAAGATTGGATCACTATCTACAACAACAAGGCTTCAAGAAGGGGGTGGTAGGAAGTAATCTCTACATAAAGACGGATGAGGATAAGTTACTAGTCACACTTGTTTATGTTGATGATCTTATTTTAGCTAGTAATAATGATGAGATGAGTCAGGAATTCTCACAAAATATGTCAAAAGAGTTTGAGATGTCAATGATAGGAGAGTTATCTCACTTCCTTGGACCACAAGTATCTCAAACCACGGTAGGCATGTTTATATCTCAATCCAAATATCTTAAAGACATGCTTAAAAGATATGGAATGGAAGACTGTGCACCCATGACAACACCTATGACCACAAGTTGCAAATTGAGCAAAAATGATGACTCCCCTTCAGTAGATGCAACTCATTACAGGGCAATAATTGGAGCCCTTTTGTACTTAACTGCTACGAGACTCGACATTATGCAAGCAGTAAGAATGGTGGGAAGATTTCAATCAGCTCCTAAACAATCCCATTTGTTGGTTGTAAAAAGAATTTTCATATACCTGAAAGGAACTCCTGATTTCGGTCTTTGGTACCCTAAGAGCTCAAATCTTACTGTGACTGCATACACCGATGTTTATTGGGCCGGAACTGTCGATGATTGAAAAAGTACTAGTGGAAATGCATTCTTTTTAGGAGACTGTTTAGTATCTTGGTTCAGCAAAAAACAGACATCCATATCACTATCTACAACTGAAGCCAAGTATATAGCTGCCGCAGATTGTTGTACTCAAATATTATGGATGAAGGAAGCTCTAAAAGATGTCAACATAGGTACAAATCAACCAATTACCATCTATTGTGATAACACAAGTGCGATATGCCTCAGCAAAAAATCCAGTGATGCACTCATAGACCAAACATATACCAATCAAGTATCATTTCCTTCATGAACAAGTAGCTGAACAAAACATCATCTTGGAATATATCAATACTAAGGAGCATATAGCTGATATTTTCACAAAACCTCTTCCTTGAGAAGCATTTGAACATCTTCGTCAAAAGATGGGGGTTATCTCTTTAGCATCACTTAAGCTGATTCATAAAGATGTTGCAGGACAGGAGGAGTAGTTCAACAGGGGGAGTCCTTGTGCACTCCTTTGCCACTGATGTCAAAGGGGGAGAGAAGAAGAATATTTCCATCAATGACAAAGAGGGAGATTACTGATCTAGATTGTCATTAATGGCAATATGAAGCCAAGGAGCTATCAGAGCAGAGCTATCAAAGCAGAGAAGAGAAGCAAGTGTAAGAGCGGAAGATTGAGGAGGAGCCACATCGGAGGATCCATATTGGGAGTATCCCATGTAATGTATGCCCAAGAAGAACCGAGAGGAAGAATTCATCAAAAGAAGCAAAGAGGAACATATCAGAGTAGAGAATATTGGAAGTTGTCAGATCATGAGTGTTATATTGGAGTCAAGGTATGAAGGAGGGTCGTGGAGTCATATTGGATGGCGTTAAGAGATGAATGGTGGAGATGGGTTTTCGTTCTAATAGAAAAGGATTCTAGAGGAGTAGAGCTATTGGAAGCCAAAGAAAAAACTATTGGAAGCATTGCATATGCAAGAGTAAGAGCCATAACGGAGGAGTTAACAGTTAATCTCGTGGTTAAACGATTAAGCGCTTTATTTAAGTGATTGATTAATGCACATGGTTATATTCCAAAAGGCTAGTTTCTAACTGAAAAGGAATCTGGAGGAGTAGAGCTATCAGAAGCCAAAGAAAAAGCTATCGGAAGTATTGCATATGCCAAGAGTAAGAGCCATAACAGAGGAGTTAATAGTTAATCTCGTGGTTAAACGATTAAGCGCTTTATTTAAGTGATTGATTAATGCACGTGGTTATATTCCAACAGGCTGGTTTGTAATAGTGGCAGTGGTTTTCGGGCGGATGCAAAATGGTAAGTGGTATTTTGAGGAGAGTGCCCGATTCCATTCAATGGTTGACACATAGCAACTAGAGGAGAGAGAAAAACCGCTCATTTCGGGCAGGTAACTCTCGTGCAAATAGTCCACCCTAAATGCATGTAGGCCGTTGGATCTAGCACAGGTTAATCGATGGTGAAGGATCAACGAATGGTTTTGGGTTGATTAGGTTGAGTCGGGACCATTAGATATGGAGAGAAGAGATATACGATGCAACAAGCTTTCGATGGATTGTGTTGATCGCACTGAGTGTTGATCGTCGAATCTAATACAAAAGAAATCGATGGTGCAGAACGAGGACTCTTATTATATCGCGCCCTAATGGTATATCGCGTCCACCGTATCAGGAGTTATGTATCATAGTGTTTAAGGCCTTGTCACGTTAAAAATCCAACTGCGATAATACCACGGACCCGCTGCTCCATTGTAATACGCTCTATTGTAATATCGCATCCGCCGCGTCAGAAGATATGTATCGCAAGTTATAAAGGGATGGCACACTATAAACTACGATTGCAATATTACTGTGGACCCGATGGATTCATTAAAAACAATTTATAATCATATCACATCGAGTAGGGGAATCGACTATTGGCCATTAGCTGTACTATGGGAACGACTTATAAAGAACTCCAAAATGTTGCGATTGCGATTGTGGGTTTAAAGGAATAACTCCGACTATTCATGAATGTTGCGATTGTTGTAAAGAATAAATCTATTGTTTGAATAATAATAAAGATGGCCTCTCTTCCTAATTAATGTGTCTTGTGAGTATTGATGAATTCGAAGAGACAGAGGAAGCCGAAGAGTGAGCACAGAGGAAGCTGAAAGATCAAACGAGCGTTGAGGAAGCCGAAGCTCAAGCGAGCAAGGAGGAAGCCAAAGGTTAGGCGTATTAGGCATATAAAACAGAGAACAAGGAAATTTTAATGTTGTTGGCAAACTGTAAGAAACATAGGAAGTCGAAGTTCTGGTAGAAGTGGAAGGAACAGGCGGACAAAAGTGATAGGTCCAGCAGGGTTGGGAGCAGAAAATTACAACCAAATATATCCAAACAATTTACAGCAGAGGGTTGGAGCCCTTGAGGCTGGTGCCTCATAGCTGAAAGGATTGGTGTCCTGGGAGTTGGTGCTCCTAAATTCAAGGTTGGTGCCTTGATAAGATGGAGTTGGTGCTCTGGAGGTCGGAGCCTCACAAAGAGTCCAAGTTGGTGCTTGGCAATTGATTGAAAACTATATATATATATATATATATATATTATATATATATATATATATATATATATATATATATATTACTTGATTTATTGCAAAGATCACATTAATAAAAGAATCTATTCTTGTTATCTGTTTTTGTGTTCCAAATATAAATGTTTTATTCCTCTTAAAAATAATAATTGAAAAGAAATATTGATTCACCCCATTCCCCCACCCCCTTCTCTCAGTATTTCCAACACTTCCAGATAACTTTACAAACACAGGATTTATCATTATGGTCCTATAATTGGAGAGATTATTGACATCAACACTCTAACTCAATAAAAATAAATCTAATTCATTAATATAAAAATCCCTAATTTCTCTAACTTAAAAATCATCAGATATAATAATGCATCCATGTATTTTTACTCTTAATCTAGAGTGGTTGTCATCCATAGAAAGAGATTGAAATAATAATTTAACAATGACCATTTATTACACATAGCAATGGCATGGTAAAATACCTTCTTTACATGGGACATCATTTATTAAACCATACTTGCGTAGTTTGGGCATAAAAGGGAGGTCATAAAGGATATTAAATGATTTCTTTTTAATTAAGTATAAAATATATGATTACTATTTTATTTTATTTTTAAGTTAAATGAACACTTTGAAAGTATACATATAGATTTTTTTGGATAAGAGTTTCAATGGTTTACATTGCAAGGTAAATATTAGGTTTTTTAGTTCATTTATTTTTAAAAATGAAAATCTTGTAACATTGATGGAATAAACAAAAGGCTTTGAAGTTCTCCGTAAGTTGTGAGACATCATCTTTGGATGAGAGAAGGTTACGACATCAACCTCAATTAAATAGAGGTTAATGTAATTAAAATGTATGCATGTAAATAAGGACATAACAATGTGATCTCAACACTTTCTTGATATGAATATGCTTGCAAGAAAAAGAATTTTGTTATGAAACTTTATGAAAACCAATTTTCTTTAACGTAACTTTACATTGAGAGAGTGTATAACAAGGTATTACAAGCTTTTAATAATGGCAAGCTCATTGGGCACAAAAGAGACCTAAAACCAAAAGATTTTTTATCATGCTGTAGAAGGATATGTCAAATATGAGGAAAAAATAGCTTAGTAAAAGGTAGTAAAAAGTTGACATCAGGTTGATTGTGTAAAGTACTTACTCAATTATATTGGACATTTATAAAACATCAAAACAATTGACAAACTTTAATGATCAACATTAGATGTATCTTAACATTAAGCTTTGCCATTGTCAAATGGCAAAAATTATTATGACAACACAATTAAGAGCATTACTTATCATGCTTGCTTTGTCATTAACCTAAAAAGATGTGTTATGCAATCCACATCATAAACATAACTAGGACTAGTTCAAATTATTTGGGTGGAAAATAATTAATGCTCAAGATTTGATTATAATATGATGATTGGATTATAATACGATGTTACATGTGAACCTAAACCTTGTGAACCTAAACCTAGATTCACTAGAACATGTATAGAGCTAGAAAATTGGAAAAAAAAAAGGATGGACGCAATTACTTAGAATCTGACAAAATGAAAGAGAAACTCCTAAATTGCCTAAATAAAGATAAAATAAATGAATTTTATGTCATTAGTTTCTGAAAACTAAAGAATAGGGTGAGAACTCAATGATCATAATATTTATTTTATATATATTATATATATATATATATATATATATATAAATAAATATAAATATAATTTACGTTTTGATTTGTAACTTTCATCAATGTATTTTTTAGTTCTTATAAAAGGCTACAAACTATTGCAATGAGTTTATTGAGTTTCTATTAGTGTTTGAAATTTTAACATTTTTATTTGTTTAAAGTTTTATATATTAGTTTTTATTTTCTTTATACGAATGGTTATATTTTTTTTTGTTAATTAAGATTTATATTGCTTCAAAATATCATCTTACAAAACCTATGATCATTATTTACATTGAGTCCTATCGCTGTTTGCCACAAGTGAAATCAGAACTACTAACAACTAACAAAGGTTTAGGTATATAAAAATTCAAATACCAATTACTGCTAACTGCATATATTAAAAGAAAATTAGAGGAAATTTCAACCTAAAAGTGTCCCTGAAATTTTCATGTAATTCCCATGTCATAATAAGTAACCAATCAAATCATTTAAATTTAAAAAGAGGTACATGTAAATATTTTGAGGGAAAATAAGATATATATATATATATATATATATATATATATATATATATATATATTTTTTAAATTGCATTTTTGGCTTATCTCCTTATAAGTTCACTCAAATTTCAAGTGTAGACGGTCGTTGGATGCAGAATTAAATTCCACATCCAACAAGTACCCATTATGCATTATTTTGAGAAGGCCACATTGATAAAAAAAATAAAGATACATTAAAAAAGTGTGTTATTATGCATAATGGGTACTCGTTGGATGTGGAATTTAACTACGCATCTAACAAACACTTGAAATTTGAATAAACCTATAAGGAGATAAGTCAAATGCAGTGAAAAAAATAGTTTTCTTCTTTTCCCTCCAAAACTCATCTTTCTTATTTTATTATTTTAACTATTATTTTATTATTTTTCCTTAGGAGACCACTTTTAGGATAATTTTTTCTCTAATGATTATTCTATTGGAAGTAAAAGGCATAAGCCAAGAGGTTAGGAGAAACATCAAGCATCCAATGAAGTGATAGGGGTCAAATCCTAGGCACTTATATTTGCTGGGGCTAGAGGCTTCATGCCACATTGAAAATGGCCCTCTATGTGGGCCAAACGAGCATCCAAGTTGACAAGACAAGAGCGTTGGTGGTGTTTCACTCGTTGAATTTCAATTAGATATTTTTTTATTTTTATTTTTATTTATTTTTATTTTTTATTATTTTTTATTTTTAACAAAAATCTAGGTAGATCAACTCGAAGGGATCACATTTCACTGGGCAAACTAGCAGAGCCTAATCTTGAGGGTGTCGAGGTCGATAATTGACCCCATGACCTCCCATTAGCAAGGTACTTTAGGAATGGGAGCTCACCAATTAAGTTAACCCTTAGGGCTAATTTATACAGGAGATAATATCATTTTGGTCCTCGTGTTTTTCCTTCAAGACCTTGCCCAAGAGTGTCTTCATTTGTCAGTGAAGGGTAATGAAATTAAGATATTGATTATGTTGTCCCCTAGTATACCCAAAGTTAGGAACCTAATGGGCTACTTTGGCTTGGATTTCAAAATTATAGTATGTTTGGAGATCATTTGTAGTCAAGGCTTCGAGTCAACAAATTTCCCATTAGATTTTTGGCGGAGTGGAAGAATGGGATATGATCGTAGCATTTTGAACCTGGGATTGAGCTCGCGGCCAACCTTGAGGGCCTCTATCTCCAGACCTAAGGTGACAATGCATGTGCTGACGGGACATGGTATTTAGAGATATGAAAGGCCAGATGGACGACCCCTAGTAGATACAGAAACTTGTAAAACAGGTTGATAGGATCCCTAATAGAATAAACAAAAATTTAGCACTCAAGTGCCAAGAAGGTCTAGAGCATAGTCTAACAAGTTATGGTATTGGATAAATAGATAATAATAAAAAAAAAAAAACTTCGAGCAAGGTCAAAAAACCATAGGAATCCAATGACATCAATAACAATACACACCACCAAGAAACTCTTTAAACCATGAACTAGAGTCCACCATGTAAAGACTAGAAAACTGAAAGAGTTGTATAAACTAGACATATAATAGATTACCACGCAATGGTTGGCTCCTTAGGCTTGGAAGTGCTTAAGACAAAGGTCAAATTCTTGCTCGTCGCCTCATGCCCCAATTATGTCCATTGTTGTCATCGCTGCCAACATCCCAAAGCTCACCTCCTCAGTTGTTTTCACCCTACTCCTCATGAAAAGGGCCAACACTAGGTGTATATACTGATGGTTAGCCTCCCATAAGCCAAGACCATTATGAAATATAATTCTTACAGAACTAGCACCATGGGAGAGATATTCCACCTGTAGCATAGACGAGCCACGAGGATCATAGTAGAACACGAGGCCATGATACATGGGTATGGACTCCACAAAGCCAGTGTCGTGGGGGAAATAACCCATTTGCGGTGAGGGAATGTCACAAGGGTTGCTTAAGAACACAAAGTCATGGTAACCAGGGCAAGAGCTAATGCATGGAATACATGCTATCATATTAATGTGAAGGGAATGTATGACAGTTAACATGTGTGTCTACATGGGGTGGGATATCCATGCCATCCCCCCTCTTAAATGTAATGGGAGGCGGTGAGGTGGTGGGATTCCACCACCACCCCACTGTGAGGATGTACAACTTCCAACACCTCGATCAGGGATATTATATGGTCATATTAATTTATTTATTTTTAAATTTGTTTTATATTCCTCATCTAAGGCCAAGAACTATTGCAATAATTTCACTGTTTTCTTTCTATTACTTAGTTTTTTTTATTTTTGAACATTTTCATCTTGTCTAAAGTTTTAAGTAATATTTCCATTTCCTTGATTAAATGGTATAATTTATTTAATTCTTCTAATTTTTATTTCCTATGGTACTTGAGGTCTTATTGAGGGGTCGGTGATAGAGTTCTCAGGACTTAAAATGATTAAATACTTGGTATTGGAGATAGAATTCTCAGGACTTAAGATGATTAAATACTTGGTATTAGAGTACATTAGTAAATATGCAAGAGTGTGTGTAATATTTTGTTATACTTCTTTATTGGATAGTTGGAATCTGTGAATGAGCATAGTAATGTATACATTTTGTTTAATCAAATATTTTGTGCTAGTTACATGGAGTTTTTTAATCTACACATATATTGCATCAAATATTTTTTTTTAGTTAGTTACATGGACTTTTTTTATTCATTCATGTATTGCATCCATGAATTTCATAACAAATGTTAGATTATTTAATTTTTCTTTTGTCCATTCAATGACTTGTTGCAACATTAATCTAAAATAATTATTACATTTAAGATTATAATGATGTCTATCTATTCACCTCCCTACCGCTAACATTTATGTTTTGAATGTCTATTCACTGCCTTCTATTCTGATTATGTTCTTATAATAAAAAAATCCATTCACTGTGTTACAATATAGCAAAAAACCCAATCAATATGTTACAAATATTATTGCACATCAACACGTTATGATACACATAACACACTGCATGTGCAAGTCTTTTGCCTATAAAATATAATTTTTTATATTTAAAAATGAATAAATTAAAACAACATATTAATGCAGTATGGTACTAAATAACATATTTGTGTGTCCTAGTACCAAATAATGCACTAATGCAACTTAATGTTAGGCACACTATGATAGGGTAAAATAAAATAGAATTACCAAACCAAATTTCATTATCACATTATCTTCATTATTTAAAACCACTCACACATACATTGGTCCTGGCCCTCCAATGTTTGCCATGTTTGTGATGCTATACAATGTTGCTTCCTTGATTTGATAGTTTGCTAGTTGATTTGATTCATTTTTTAATTTTGGAAAACAATGCACATTTTCATTTTCTCTGTCAGGTAACCATACCTCTTTGGGTAGGAAGAGGCCAAGTCAATTATATGTTACCTTCTTATTTTCAAGTTTACCCATTTAAAATTTACAATTGAGCTTAAATTTGACCCTTTTTACAATTAAAAAAAATGTATTGCGTGCTTCACGAGTTCAACTCACATTAAACTTGATAGTGCATCTTGTGGGATGCCCTGTTACCAATGTATTATAAAATAAAGCATGCACATGGGCGCCTCTTTTAAGACGAGACACATTATTAATGCACACCATTCATTTAGGTGTGTTTTATGATTACATTAGCACCGACACATCTTATGAGATGCCCCTCTACACTAATGCATTGTAAAACACAATGCATTGAAATGGCTAACATGTATTAATAGTTCATCTTGTCTTAAAAGAGGCATTAGTGTCCATATCAATGTGTTGAATGACTACACTAGCATTGGTGCATCTTATGGGACAACTTGATACTTGTGCATTATAAAAGACACCACACTGAAATGGTTAATGTGTAATAATGACGTGTCTTGTCTTAAAAGAGGCATCAATATGCATATTAGTGTGTTCCATGACTACATTAACGATGATCGTTTTTGCATTATTATTATGTGAACATCCACATGAATATCACATGATTGAAGGTCCAAAGACCACACAAAACTTATTTTGTTGTTTTTTTTGCCATGTATTGATTAGAATTTGTTTTTTTATCTTTGCATGTTCATCACATAAATGAACCACTATGCCTATCTATTGGCAAGAGCAATACTATGAGTATGTTAACATCAAAATGCATGTGAATACTACCACATGCTGGCAATTTTTGGGTTGCTCAAGTACTTTGAGTGTTTTTCATTTGGTTTGATTGAAGGGTTATTGACATAGATTGTGTGGAAATGGAGGCTATAAGAGGATCAATTTATACTATAGCAGTAGTCAATGTCATTGAGTGCCTTGACCAATATTTATTTCTTTATAGGGCTCCTAATTTGGGGGAAAGGGATGATGTTCGTTTGAGTTTCAACTCAAGTAGATATGTGGATCAACTGATTACTGGATACTATACAAGCCTAAAGGGTTGGGAGGGAGGTTCCATGTATATCCTGGTCATTCATTTGTAAGATGAGAAACAACTACCATGGTAGCATGGATTTATAGTTTGGTGAGAGGTCATCGTATCATAGGGGGTCAACTGTAGGTTGTTGAGCAAAAGCTCCATGGTTATTTATTTGCATGGGTTTTTTTTGTAAGAGAAGCCATAAAGTTATAGTTGATTCGATGCTTTGTTCGAGATGGAGGAGAAATTGCATGAGGGTCTATCTTATGTCGTTTATTCTATGAGCAAGTGGCCTCCCTATGACCTTGCCTATATGTCTAGTTTGGGGTTTACAAGAGTTGAGGATCCATTGGTGGGGTGAATTCTTATGTCAATTAACCTAGGGATTATTTTAACTTGAGAGCTCTTGGAGCATTGGTAGAGGAGGCTAATAGAGGTGCTCCATTTTCCATAGGAGAGCCTGAAATGGTCCTTCCTCTTGGTGAATAGTGGAGTTCACTTGGTGAATTATGTAATTTTTGTTTAACTTGAGTTGTTTTCTATATTACTTAATAGTGTGCGATTAACATGTTGATTGTGGTAGCATGTAGATATTAACCTTGAGGGGTAGGAGTTGTTTAACAGGGTTTTCATGATAGTGTTGAGGCAATTTGAAAACTTTACAACAAATGCCTATAAAGGTTGATTTGTGGGGTAGTAGGTGGGATATCATGCTAAGGTAGGGCTTTCTCAGGCAAGACAAATGATCACAAACTTTGGGATGTAGCTAGTAGATTTGTGGTAGCAGTTTGACATGGCCTTAGTGAAAGCACCTAATGCAAAGAAGATTAGTTTAGTAGATGAATTGAGAAAGATTGTAGCTATGTTGGTTATTGAATGGAAACCACTTTTACTATGTGTAATATTAAAGGAGGCAATGGTGAGAGGTCAACAAGCTCAAGTAGTAGAGCAGGGAGGACCCATATTCCTATGAGGGGATATTCAACTTCCATCAACCTAGTTCATATAGGTTGATATATTACATATTATATATGGGCTAGGCCCACCTTTCATATATGAGTGGGACCCAAATTTTGTGCATGATTCACCAACATTTTGGTGTGGTTTTAGTGAGGGTTGACCAAATGTACTATTTTTTGTAAATAGTGGATATGTAATACATATACATATGTTTTACGACATTTTCCATTAATCCTCCTCCACCTAATAGACGCTCTACCTTTTGTGGCTAGGCATTTATGCCTTATCGGTGGACGTAGCTAGCAATGACACTTGACATGTACATTGATTATTGTATATTTTTCTTGAGATGTATATATGACATGTTTATTGATTTTTATGCAATGCATATTTATCATGTGTATTGATATGTATATCACTCATGTATATTATGTTCTTTCACATTGTTTTGAGGTTGTTGCTGGTTGATTTATAAAAAGGATTATGAGTATGCCAATGATTTAATATTAATGATTTTTCCTATTTTTAAATTAAGTTTGAGATGCATCACTCATTTAATTTTAGCATTGCCCTATAGTATTTAACTTTAATTTTATGAAATTGTTTAATTGAATTATGATTGCAAAAACTTATAATGTATAATGTTATATAATGTTTAACTCTTCTTTAGGGTGAAAAGTGTCTTGTTTAACAAATTACAATATGTTGATTAAACGTGTTCAGAAACTTGATTAAATAATCCAATCATTGATCACATGATTTGTTATTAATTAACTTAATCTATTAACATATATTTCATAGATTTATTCTTAAATATTTTCCCTTGTTTTTTTATTGATATTAATAAAATAAAATTATTACTAGTGTTAATATTGATAATATCTTTACTATTGTATTGTATGAATACATCATCAACTTTGTGTTATCTCAATCAATGCTTAATAATTCAAAATTTAACACAAACATATGGTAATAAAATACAACATAAATTTGCTATAATAAACAATAAAAATGACAATAAACATATATAAAAACATGTTTTATGCTTGTACTATACCATGTAAATGGTTGTTAACTTTTCATATCTAACATTATAAAATGAAGAATAAAACATGATTGACCAATTATAAATACTCATAGTAAAATGACACATCCACAATACTAATGCCAAAACGAGACATGTGCATATCACTTTTCATTACCATCGCCCTAATTGTCTTCCTCTCTTGGCATTATAATGTATTTGTTTTCAAAAATATGTTTTGATCTCGAATAATGTCTCAATGCTAGCCACCAATCCCCATTGAATAGATACAGGTGAAAAAAACACTTGATTGTAATGTTTTAGGAAAACATAAGGGTCCTTAGTTTCAACCCACATTTTCTTAGCATTAATATATTAGCCCACTATCGTGATCTTCCTTTACATTACTCTAGTTAAAGGTATTCAAACACTTGCAACTAAAAAATACACATTAGAAAGAGAAGTCCGCTTGCATGAACTCTTGTATCTTTCAAATGTGACCCAACATCGCCTCCAGTTTTGATCATGATGGCTAGTACGACTAGACTGGTCGAACTTGACCTCCACTCCACAATCTTATGTGACATGTCCATCTTCAACACCCTCTACATGAAAATGATGTCTAAATACCCACATAGATAGGAATAAATGCACCTTTAAAAATGAAAATAGAGGATAGTGCCATGTGTCACCCGAGCTCATAAAATACATATTTCATTTTCACCTCAAATGCACTAGTGTGCTTAATCATGATATGCACTGAAGAGTGACCTCCATTTTTTACTTTTGCAAAGTAAAACCTTCACACAAATTTTGCTAAGGAGGTTTGCATTTATATTTTGTAATTAAATTCTCTCACAGTGCACTTTATACATAAAAAGCACACCAATGCACTATGCTTTACTTTGTATATCACAGAAAAAAAAAAAAAAAAAAAAAAATAAATAAATAATAAATAAATAAAAAAAATAAAATAAAAAAATTAAAAAAAAAAAAAAAAATTTAAAAAAAAAAAAAAAAAATAATAATAATAATAATAATAATATAATATATATATATAAAAAAAAAAATAAATAAAAAAAAATAAATAAATAAATAAATAATAATATAATAATAATAATATAATAATAAAAATAAAAAATAAAAAAAAAAATAAAAAATAAAAATAAAAATAAATAATAAATAAATAAATAAATTAAATAATATTAAATAAATAAATAAAATAATAAATAAAATATATATATATATAAAAGTTATGAAAAAATATGGGTATTTATCATCAATGACTAAAATATACAAAAAAAAAAAGGTGTGGGAATCTCATTTTTCAAAAGTGTGTTTATAGATGAAAACCCTAATCCTTATTCATTTTTTTACCATTTGCCAAAATATAGAGGGAAGATTTGTGAAAGAAAGATTTACCAGTAAAGACGTTGAAGTAGTAGAATTTTTTCAAGAGCCAAATTAATAAGGTATTATTGTAAATCACAATTCTAAAGAGGAGAAATTTATGTATATGACTTCATTATATTAATCATCTCTACCTTTTTCATATACAATTTCGAGTGCACTCTCAAAGAAATAGAAGGGCTTCATAGTTATGTTTACTATTGGAAAACTTTGTTTTCATGTTGTTTCTCTTGCCTTCCCTCTCTATATTTCACTATTTTTTATTTTCTTTCAGTAATATTTTTTATAGGGTTTATTTACTTGTATAAGGGGCATTTAGTATCCATAATAATGAGAGCACTCATTGCATTAGATATCAAACCTTGTCTAATCTGTTTCTTTAAAAAAAAAGCTTTTACGATTATCAATGTGAACTATAAAAATTCATGTATTTGTGTGTATTGTCATGTCAATAGCACCAATTAGTTTAAAATGTAAATAATATTATTTTGAATATAAAAAACATAATGTTTTAAAATTGCTCACAGGTTTTAAAGTTAGCAACAAATAATAGTGAGGCATTGGTGCATCTAATACTTTGCAAAGCACATAATATATAACAATGTGTAAACAAAATGTTCTTGAATTTGTAACAACACAATAACCATATACCAATGCTTATACATATGTTTAACTCATTGGTATGTATATTTTTTTTATCCATAAAATATATCATAGTTTCTATATTTACTAATTCCTTGTTTCTTTTGATAAAAGATTGTCAATAGAAGTTCAAATAGGCAACAATGCATTTTTATGTCATATGCAATGATGCATATTTAATTACATTACCACACTAGTACTAAAAGATGTGAAAAAGCATCATCGCTTTGATACACATTATTATATTTATTGTTTAAAATATTATAATGCTCTAGATATAATATACACACCAATGCTCAGTAACAAAGAATGGAGTTGACATCTCACTTCAATTGTTCGAGATTTCACGTCCCTTTTATGCACATGGTACTAGAGGCTCTAGTGTGGTTAAATGTACAATATAATACTCAAATACACACTAGTGCTTTATTTCGGTGTATGAACATTGACAATTTCAAAATAAAACATTAAAAAAAAAAAAAATGACATATGTGTAAAAATTATACTAGCACTGCTGTGCCATAAAACAAAAAAGAATGATCTCGTACATAATATTTATATGAGCAACAATATATCATATACTAAAAAAGACAAAAATAATACATAATAATTATACAAACACCATTGTGTCTATATTTATGTGCGCAATGGAACATGTTAATTAAACATGCACCCATGTGTGTTACAATATGAGCATTAGAATAAATATATAAATATAAATAAAAGTATGTCCATCCAAATATTTTTAGTTGTGGGAAACATTAAGTAAAACCTTCACAAGAGGTGGTGGTCGTAGCGAAAGTTTTTTTGAATTTTTTTCCCAATCTTGTAACATTAAAGACCTTTGCTACAAGATTTCCTCCTTATATTGACTTTTGTCCTACTCATCTTCATCTTTCCCATATACTCTAAACATGGAATCCTCTCATATGTTCAATGTTCTTAAAGATGGTAATTTCAAAGTGAAACAAAACGCTAATAATGAGTTGCATTTTCAATGAGGTGTTGATGCCTCGAAAATCGCTGCAACAACATTGGGGAAACCACCCGGTCCGGACCTTAGTGCAGCTCCTTTTCCGTTTGGATTAGTGGCTCCGACTGGGGGTAATGGGACCAATTTCCCAGAAATAGATAAATGGGATGAGTGAATGCTTTGTAGATAACACTAGTGATAGGCGGAAGGCTTAAACTATTGACAGAAGTATGAGTAAACGAAAGTATCCCAGGAATCTATTGAGCTCTAAAGCGTAGCTTTTGATGCTCTATATCTAAAAGACAAACATATAGATGATTGTATCTTTAAAACATAGATATTGAATCATTTAAGATTGTTGTGCTTAAATAGTTAAGCAGAGCGATTGAAGCGAAATTACCACACTTTATACATTCATATCATTGTCACATACATGATTTAAAAGTAAAGGCACATCATATAAACACCCAATAGTGGAATGAATAAGATTTATTGTTATAGCGCATGCATATAATCAACGATAGCAAGAATAATTACATAACAATTCACATACACAGGATGACTTCAGACACAGATAGAAATACCATATGAGCTGCTTGCCACTCCCAGATATCAATCGCTATGTGTAGTTCTTCCCTTAACGCATAAACACTCTTCAATCAACGACAATAGTGCACAATTGCATAAAGAAATTTCTTCATTAAAGTAAGAACGATTGGTCGAGTCTCATAAAAGAATAAAGGCTGAAGCACAGTAGTGCAAACTTCAGTCTGTTAAGTCTATTACAAAATTTTACGACCCTTTCTAAAAACATGAAAGGGTCTATAAATACAATACTAAT
>APFE031515832.1:27949-47446 GCA_000404065.3 Pinus taeda
AATGGCAGAGTCGTGTAAACCCCATAATCTACACATCATTATACCTGCATAGCAATAAGGAGAAGCCAAAGAATCGACCGAGTACTTACCGGAGGATTCGTGCTTGTGTTTGTTCGGATTTTGCCTCCAATCCTTGATAGGTTCGGACTCAATCTCATTCTCGCTTGCAAACTTCTCCAGGAAGGCGCTATTGTATATCTTCTCCGGCTTGGGCAAATGATACATTTGCCTCAGGTCTTCTGGTTTGAATGATCCAAAAATCCTCCCATCTCTTGTGCTAAATGTTCTGTCCATGATGGGGATTTCTTGAATCGCCCATCGCACCACGTCTGTATATGGGAGAATTTGCTCCCTGGCTGCTATCCTGTGAAGGAAAGAATCAGCCAAATCCTTGAGAGTGCAGTCCAACTTCTTTAATGAATCCACGGTAGCTTCTTCTACCGTCTGCTTTGGTTTCTCGGCCTCAATTAAGTCATAAGTTCCTTGCCAAGTCACTCTTGGCGAGGCCTGTGCATGTTGTGTCGGATATTAGGCCTTTCTTGCTGTTTGCTGCGGCTTGTCCTGCGATTGGTGGATTGGAAGCACCTGCGATTTTCTTAGACTTCTTACCCATCATGCCCGAACTCCTGTCTATGACTGAATTCTGCACAGAGAGGCAATTTGGCGTAACACAGAGAGATAGCAATAAAACTTGCAATTGATAGCAAATGAACAAATGCGCAGCAATATATTCAGCTTTTAAAACGGGCGCGGAGATAATCTATGGAAAGATTTTAGGACATGAATCCATTAAATGGCCGTATAAAACCTGCCACCTTATAAATGCCCATTATATCATTATTCGGTCGAGAGATCTCATTACGCATGCAATGGACGTATTGGCGGCTGAGCGGGAGTGATTATGCCTTAAATATGATTAAATTGAGCTTTCGAATCACTTTAACGGCTTTCTATTGAAAGCCGTGCCTTATCGCATCGCATCGGGGATTATAACAAGTCCGCCTTAACAATTTCATCGAGTATCGCCGATCGCCGATTGCGATATCGCATCGGCGAAAGGCTTATGTGTATTAAGACTCAAACAAGGGGACCCGCCGATCGCCGATCGCCAATAGCTTATCGCATCGGGGGTATTGATATGGGGCGCTTTTGGTATTGCATTGGATATCGCCGATCGCCGATCGCCAAATGCGATATCGCATCAGCGGAAAGCCTTGTGCCATTTTATATGTCCTTCATGCCATTGTGATATGCGATCTTGCGATCGCTTTATCGCAATGACCGAAATTTACTTTATTTCTTTTAAATGGATATTGCTTTAAAAAGGGTTTTTATAAAGCGCTCATTTGATTATCGGACCTTTTATTAAATAAAAGTATTGATATCAACTTTATTTTAAAGGGACCCATTTCACATTTTAATGTTTTATGAATAAAAATAACATGAAATGGGGGGTTGTTTGCAGAGCACAACACTTCCCCAAAATGTAATTCTTCCATTGACAGCAAGCTTGCATAATGGAATACATTTCTTTGTTGTAAGTGGGGTACTTTCGGACCATGTATGAAAGTGTCTCACTATGGTAAGCCACTAGATGCCCATGTTGAGTAAGAACTACACCAATAGCATAGTCGGAGGCATCTGTCTCAACCTCAAATGGTTGTTGTAGGTCAGGTAATGTGAGCACTGGTGCATAACGGAGGCGATTCTTCAACTTGGAGAACGCCTGTTGCTGGGTTTTTTACCAAAAGAGCTTTGCTTTCACTCTGCCCTTGGTGACTTGACATAAAGGCCAAGAGATATAAGAGAACCCCAACATGAACCTATGATAGAAATTGGCAAGACTGAAAAAACTGCGGAGCTTTGTTAGAGTGGTTGGGGCTAGCCAATCCAAAATGACTTGTATCTTGGATGGGTCCACATGTACACCTTGATCATCAATGATGTACCCTAGATATTGAACTTGGGTCAAGCCAAAGATACATTTCTCCAAGTTAGCACACAACTTGTGCTGTTGAAGGGTTTGAAGGACCTCTCGAATATGGTGGAGGTGCTCTTCCCAACTTTGGATGAAGATCAATATGTCATCTAAATACAACATCATGAATGCATTGGTGAAGGGCCACAAGATGTCATCCATTAGTCTCATGAAGATTGCAAGGGCGTTCGTCAATCTGAATGGCATGAACAACCATTCAAAAAGGCCCTCCTTGGATTTGAAGGCAGTATTCTACACATCAAAGGGTTCGATAGGCACCTGGTGATAACCTGATTTCAATTCAATCTTTCTGAAATATTTAGCCCCCTTGAGCTGGTCGAGAAGGTCATCAATCCACGGGATTGGGTACCTATTCTAGACAATGATCTTGTTCAATTCTCGATAGTCAATATGGAGCCTCCAGGTCCCATCCTTTTTCTGTACCAATACAATCGGGCTCCCACAGGGTGATGAGAATGGCCTGATGTGCCTTTTTTGCAGTAGTTCTTGAATTTGCCTCTTGATCTCATCGTTCTACATAACAGAGCGTTGATAGATTGGTCCATTGGGCAGTGATGTGTCTGGGGTCAAATCGATGGAGTGCTTGACCTGACAGTGCAGAGGTACGCCAATGGGTGAGGTGAAAATGTTCCTGTACTCTTGCATGACCTTTTCCATATGTTGCTACTGTGCAGAGGAGCCCTGCCTGGAAGCCATGGCCACAACCTTCTTCTTGCCTTGGGAGCGAATCATAAGGAAAATAAATTTCTTGGTGTGGGAAATGATCTTACTGCATTACTTTCAAGTGATCAAAGATATGGCGGTAGGCGGGCCTACCTCTAGTATTTTGTACAACTTATTAACCAAAGTAATAATCACAGAGCGAGGTCTAGACTCATATACAACATGTCACTTTCACAAGTATGGTTGTCCTAACAATACATCAGAAACTTCAAGAGGAGCTACATCACTCAATACCTCATCTGTGAAGGGCTTGATGCTATAGCGAAGGTGACACTGCTAGCTAATGCAAAGATCTCATCCTTGGTGAAGCCACCTGATGGTGTACGGTTGTGGATGTGTTGTAGTCTTTAGGCCCAATCGCTTCACAACTTCTACTGAAATGAGGTTCTTTTGGCTCCCACTGTCGACAATGAACTGCAGTGGAGAACCCTTCACCCACATCTGTGAGCGGAAGAGGCGTTCCCCCTCCTCTAGATCTTCAGTATCAATTTTCTAGATATTTGTGGTGGCCACAGTGGCACTGGGCTCTACATCAATGATCTGCTTCCCTTTGCCAGTCCCCTTATCAGGTTTTGATTCAGATTCAAAACCTGCATCTGATTCGGAAGCCTTAAGCAATACCACTTCTAACTTCTTAGCCCGACACTCACTTGTATTGTGATTGGAGCTCTTATGGAATTCACACCATTTTCCCGTATCCTTCTTCCTCTTTGTGGTGTTGTTCTTTACTTGCGGCTTCGACAGGTTGTCTTGGGTAGCCTCGCTTTGGCTTGGTACCTTATTCTATGGTTTGGGGGTGCCTTTTCCTTGCTTTAGATTCGTAGATCCAAAGTCCCGCTTCTTCTGTTTAAACTTATACTCAATATTTACAGTGTACCGATACGTCGTGTCGAGCGAGGAAATGTCTAGGAACTCGATCTTGTCCTGGATTTACTTGTGTAGACATCTGTGGTACTTAAGCACCAAATGCCACTCAATATCCTTGACACCCAGCTTCGTGTGAAGGGTATGGAAAGTATTTTTGAACTCTGACACATCTTGGTCCCTTCCCTGCTGTAGCATGATCCACTTTATGTATTTATCTTCATAGCCCCGACAAGGTAATATTGTTCCTTGATTGCGTCCTAGAAAGAATTCCAAGTGGGTGTAGCTAAAAACAGCGAGGGTTAACTCTCGTCCTTTTGTTCACAGTAGGTTTCCCACCAGTCCTTGATGTGTGGGGTGGCTTTAAGAAGTGAAAACGTAATCTTTTCCTGATTGGAAAAGTCATGAATTGAAAAATATCCTTCCAATAGATTTAAGCATTTATCTATGATGTCTACATCTATGAGGCCTTCGAATATGGGAATATCAAAGTTAACATGTACCTTAAAAGGAGTTGCATCTCTAGAGTGGTTGTTGGATGAAGATACACTGCATGTGGGTAGTCGTCGAAGGATTTAGGCAAAGTTATCCATCACCGTGTCCCTCTATCACTCGAGGGCTTATTTGAGAAACATTTTGAAAGGATCTCCTACCTCCTCGTCTTTCTTTTCTTCTTCCATGGGAGGTCATCAGGTTTTGCGAGGCTGATCTTGTAATGGTTCAACTAAATCAAGCCCTAACTCCTGACCTCATTGGGGACATGTAAAGAAAAATAGAGAAAGAACAGATCGCTTTGATACCACTGATCCAAACTTAAACAGGAAACCAACAACTTACATATATACTCATAAACACAGAGATGCAACAGAAAAACACTTCATTTCATTAATAGAAAAATATTGAACTATGCTTACAAATAGAATGGAAATACGATAGCTCGGGCAGTGGTAGCTTATCTCTGAGAAGAGATGTGGTGGCTACATGCCTCTGAACTGAGTTGTAATGAGGCTCAAAGGCCTTTTTATTATTGAACAATAAGAGAAAACCCTAACCCGAGGAGATGTACACCAAGAATTTATGGGCCCAGTTGGAGTTAGTTGGGCAGCCAACTTCCCGGGGTCGTAACTTGGTCAAATTATCTCTGTTTGACATGTATGATTCCTCGTTGGAAAGATCTCTCTGAGGACTACAATTTCTAATGTGATTACCTACAAAATTACTAAAGGAATTTTTCCAAAAAAACATCGTTTAGGGCCTCAAAACAACTTCAGAAGTTTAGGACCTGAAAAACTTCCAAAAATAGTAAACTATGCTACAATTAAGGAAACTGAAAAACTGAAAGAAACAATGGTGAGGGTCCAAGTGGAATAGGCGGGTGTGCACCAATATCCATCTGGGTCAAGTACATGTGCTCACTGATCACAATAAAAAAATAACTAATATTAACATATGAAAATGCCAACGAAGTCAGGGACTTCTATGTACCACCCGACCATAGATTGGGCTGAACCAAATCTCTCTTTTAGCTAATCACCCCCATGCCATATTCTAAGCATGAATGTGGGATCTCATGGGATAAATCAAAACAAAACCAACCAACGATTCTAGATGTCGAATCACCTCAACCCTCAACCACAGTGATTTCACCTAAACTGGTCCAGAAATCATTAACACCAAACAAGCTTAAGATGCCTCCAAATTTCTTCACCATACCTAGAGGAATTTTCTTCTCTCCACCCATCCATCAAGAGTTCCAGGAGAAATCCAATTTTTACCCTTAACCCTCGGGAATTTCCCGAGACCACTCACGAGGATCCAAAGTCTACCAGCCATCCAAATCTTAAACCAAATAAGGAACTCACAACACCATAGCTATCTAGGAAATAGCAAGGCAAGGCTGAAAAATATTTTCAATCCGTGCAAATCCCATGCCAATGATAACAAAGAAACCAAATAACTAGATGCATGTACCATGCATCCAAATCTTAGCAATGAAATCACACATGCAACCTTCTACCTGCAATATCCTCTTTTTGTAGCTACTTTTCCAACATTTTCCTTGTGATCCCTTTCTTTCCTTTGCTTTCTTGATTGCCCAAGTGCTTCCTCTCTCCTCTCTTAGAGCTCTATTTCTAAAAGTGATCAAAGCTATAATTGACAAAAGTTGTGAATTGTTTCTGTGATGCCTTTTTATCATTGATGTCTAGTATCTTCCTTTCCTTTTTCCTTTTTCTTTCATTTCCTCTAATTTCTCTCTAATTTCCCTTACATGCATATTTGTGTCTCTTAATCTTCCTTTTCTCCTATTTTCCTTTATTTATCATATTAAGTTGCCATTTATTGCCACTTTTCTTTTGCTAATTTCCACGGCCATTAATTAACCACAATTTATGCCCACTATAGTGTTTTTCCATCCATTCAGCTTGGAATACATGTATGTGACTTGGTCTTATTTTATTTACATGGAAAATTAATCTAGGGTTGTTACAAACCCCTCCCCCTTAGGGGAACACCCTCCTCGGTGTTCTATCACACTTATGACCAACAAAACATACTATGTATGGAGATTTATAACACAACTCGTTGTAGTATTTGCAATGACAAATACTAAAAACCATGACAAATATGACAAACATACAACTTATTGGAGCTTTTTAACATATCTCGATGCAATATTTACAATAACACACACACACACACATACTTATACATATCAAAACTCATTTGCTTCAACCAGCAAACAAAGAAGGATGTAATGCCTGCATTTGATCAACCATCTCCTATGTAGCTTTATTGGGCCCAAATTTCTTCCACTACATTTTAACCTGCTCTATTTCTCTATTTTAGAGCATGAGTTGTTTGCACTGCAATATGCATTGTGCCTCTATCTATAACTCTCCCTCTAGTTCCACCTACAATACAGACTAATCAATCACATGATCAACATCCTACACATATCTATTAAGCAATGAAACATGGAAAATACCACAGAATTTCATTGTTGGAAACAATGCAAGTATGTAGTCCATTGGTCCAATCCTCTCTATGATCTTAAAAGGCTCGTAATACTGAGGTTCCAACTTGGAACATTATCCAACCCTCAAGGAGTTCCTCTTGTGCTTGATGTGAAAATACACATGCTCCCCAACTTGGAACTCCTTGAATTCTTTATGTTGATCTACATAACTCTTCTGCCCATCCTATGCTACCTTTAAATTCCTTTTAATAACCTGCATCTCATACTCCATCTCTGCTAACATATTTGGTCCAATCAACACCTTGTTCACTATATCACTCAAATCAGATGATAGGAGTATTACAAATTTTCCCATAGATAGCCTCAAATGGACTCATCTTCAAGGATTATTGATTCCCATTATTACAAGAAAACTCCACCAGTGCAAGATATTCCTCCCACTTCCTTTATTGGTGCGTGACATACATCCTCAAAATGTCCTCAAGAACCCTATTAACGCTCTCTATTTTTCCATCTGTTTGTGGATGATAAGTTGTACTGAAGGCCACAAGCCTGCAAACAACTCCTTCCAAAACTTGGAAGTGAAATTGGCTTCTTTGTCTGATATAATATTCTTGGGAACTCCATGCAACCTCACTATCTCCTTGATGAATATTTGAGCCACTTCACTAGTTGAATTAGTAGACTTCACTATAATAAAGTGAGCTACCTTGCTCAACCTTTCAACTACAACCATGATGAAATAATGTTGTCTCAATGTCCTCGATAGTCATGTAATGAAGCCCATATAAATGACCTCCCATTTCAATTTTGGAATCAAAATAGGCTGCAATGAACTAGTTGGATGCTTGCATTCAGCTTTCACTTATTGAAAGTCCAAACAACTTGCAACAAATTTAGCCACCTCTTTCTTCAAATTTTAAAAATAGTAGAAATTCTTAATAGTTCTTAAGGTCTTCTAATATCAGGGGTGGCCTAAATATGACTTGACATGAAACTCTCTCAAGATAAGCTTCTTCAACTTACTCCTATTTGGCACATAAATCTTGCTCTTGAACCTGACCAAGACATCTATTGTGAGGTGGTACTCCTCATCCCTATCAACTTCACCATGTTGCTACAACCTCTTCTTTATTTGTTGATATACAATCTCTTCTTTAGTTGTTGATACCTCTCATCATGTTTCCATGCATGCAAGATCCACTCTTGTAAATATTTCCCATAAGAGCTCATGACTAAAATATGATTCACCTGCGCTCTCTTACTAAGAGCATCTACAACCCTATTCTCCTTGCCCTTGATGTACCTGATCTCAAAATCAAACTCACTGAGAGTAGCCAACCATCTCGCTTGCATAACATTTAGATTTGGTTGGTCAAAAAAATACCTCAACCCACTATGATTACTCATCAGAACATACCTCCTTCCAAGGAGATAATGTCTCCACATCTTCAAAGCATGAATGATAACTACCAACTCAGGATCATGAGTCGCATAGTCCTACTCATTCCCATTCAACTTACTTTATTCATAGAAAACCACCTTCCCTTCCTACATCAGGACTCCACCAAGTCCTTCCTTACAAGCATCTGTACAAACCCAAAACATTATGATCCACAATATTTAGAACTAGATAATTTGTAAGCAATTTCTTCAACTTCTCAAAACTAGTTTCACATTCTTTAGTCCATTCAAATTTCTTCCCTTTCCTCTAGAAATATGTGATAGGATATCCAATCTTTGAGAAGTTCCTGATGAATCACCTATAATAACCTGCTAATCCCATGAACAATCTAACTTCATCCACATTCCTTGAAGTTGGACACTCCATAAAATATTTAATCTTTTCGGGGTCCATTGTTATCCCTTCCTTGGAAACAACATGTCCCAAGAAATGATTCTAATTCTGAAAGAAACTGCACTTTCTATGCTTGGCATAAAATCGATGCTCTCTCAACAATAACAAGACCACTACCAGGTGCTTCACATGCTCTTCCTCATTCTTTGAATATACCATTATGTCATCAACAAATACTATCACAAACTTATCCATGTAAGGGCATACTACAATGTTCATGGAGCACATGAGTGTGTCTGGAGCATTGGTAAGACCAAAAGGAACCACCACAAACTCATAGTGCCCACACCTTGTACGAAATGTAGTCTTGTAAATTTCTTCTTATTTGATGCACACCTAATGATATCCTAATCTTAGAGCAATCTTTGAAAACACTACAAGCCCCTTCAGTTGGTCAGGCAAATCAGCAATCCATTGCAATGGATACTTGTTTTTGATAGTCACCTTGTTCGAATACCTGTAATCAATGCAAAATATGAGAGTACCATCCTTCTTCCCTTCAAACAACATTGTGCACCCCAAGGCAACACACTTGGCCTTATGTATCCCTTCTCAAGAATTTCCTTAAGCTGCAACTTCAATTCCACCAATTTTAGAGTGCTCATCTTGTACGGTGCCTTAGATTCTAGTGCTTCTCCCGTTACCAGTTCAATAGAAAATTCCACCTTCCTATGAGGTGGAAACATTGGAATCTATGTAGAAAAAACATCCTGAAATTACTAAAAGACAAGATAATTCCGCATAAATTCATCAACCTTATCTTCCTCCCCTTTTCCACTCGAAACATTTATTGCAAACAATACACATCCTTTCCTGCCTGCTTTTGTCCTACATAGCTATAACCATTCTCATTGATGTAGGCTTCTTTTTTCCTTGCAAGATTCTCTTTTCTCCATCATCATCTAGAAACTCAATGGCCTTGTCATAATAGTCTACCTTGGTCCTGTGAATGAACAACCATTCCATGCCCAAAATCATGCTATATCAACCCAAGGGAAGCACATTTAGATGTGTAGATGTACACATACCATTAAGTTCAAATGCACAAGATCTCGCCCAGTGATGCATTCTTCTCTTGGTTCCTATAGCCAACTATACCAACCAAGATTATGCACGCACTTCCTTATTCAACAGACACTGATCCAACAGGTCAGGAGTAATATAACTATAATTCAATCTAGGATCAAACAAAATAGAAACAACTTGATCAGAAATCTTACCTTCCATCTTGATATTGGATTATTCCTTCCTATTGTCCACTGATGCATAAATCCTTGGAATACTCTAGCTTACATCTCCAATTGTTTGCACCTCTTGAGCACTGTAAATCTAATGCCTACCACCCTAATTTGAAGGAAAATATCTCCTGTGATGCTCTCCACCATAAGTCCAACACCTCAAAGGTTTCTTGCCATCATCTTTACTCTGTTTCTCCTTAGCTTGATACCAATGTTCTCTCTCTACTGCATTGAACTTCTTATGAGGTCCCACATTTTCCTTGTCACTTGCATCCTGAGATCTTCTTCGCTTCTTAGGCCATTTTGCTTTATTATTCTCATTACCTTTCCAATCCCTCTTGAACTTAGTCCTACGCTTAGACTGCTCATAACAATGTTTCAATTTTCTAATGACTTCCTCCAATGATCGAGGCTCATCATACTCCTTCTAGTCTTTTAATGCTAATATCAGTCCACTAATGAACCTTTGGACCTTTGCTTTATCATCCTTGAGGTAGGGAACATACCTCAATAGCTCTAGAAATTTGGTTGTGTACTCTTCATCGATCATAGAACCCATCTTGAGCTCATAGAATTACTTTCCCTTCCCGTCATAATATCTCTCAGATAGGTACTTCTTTCTAAATAATCTTTCAACTCATTCCAAATAAGCTCTTTTTCCTTGATGCCTCTAACATTCTTAACATATTCCCACTAGATATATACTTTTCCCTTGAGATTGAAGGCATCTATCTTGACTTTCATGTTCTTTGAGTAATCATGCAATATATATAACTTCTTCATCCCAAGAAACCATGCTTCTACATCTTCTGATTTCTTCTCTTCTCCATAACAGGTATGAGGATTGGATTTCTTGAACTCCTATGGAAATAACCCCCTCCCACTCCTCCTATAAGGATTCAGGTGGTGATGGCAATGATGTATTTTAGAACCAGAGCTAGAATAAAATCCATGAGTGCTAGTCCTCCTGTCAGGTGTATCCAAGGATTTGCCACCTCTCATTGTATCATCCCTATCCATCTTGTACTCCTTCCGAGACCAGATTCCATTTGTGCCATTTGTCTTTTCTTCCTATCCTTAACTAATATCCAATCATCCCTACTTCTGTAAATCTGGAAGGCTCTAAAAAATCATTGCATTAACCTCAACTTTCTTTTCTGAGATTTGGAAAGAACTTCTAATGCCTCAATTAACCGCTTAATGTATGCCTTGCAACTTACAATTTTTTCCTTCAAACTTCTCAATGTGTTTTCCAAGCCAGGAGAATGTCCCTCTCCCTCCCGCTCAACTGATCTCTCCCATCCTAACAATGTCTCTTCAAGCATGTATGGAAATTCATATACGTTGTACTCAACTATTCTTCTGTTCATCTCTTGGCCTTCTATTTTCTACAATATGCCATTGTTAGCCATGTAAAACATAATAAAACACATACCTAAAGGTATCTCAGAGGATGTTATTGCATCTGCACAGGCCAATCCATATTAGCATGATAAAACATCACAAGCATACCAAATTATACATGTATATCATAACCATAATAACCATCATGAATGCATGATAAACATATAAACAACTAACATGCATGCATAACAATATACCTTTACCATGAGGTCCATTGTTGCAACCACTCTGATACCACCCTGTAACCACCCCATCCCACATTCACTTGATTTTACAAGCTCTATAGGTAAACATGAGTTGAGAGTTACTATAATGTGACTCAACATCCAAGTTCTAGTTATGGAAGTGGGGTGTACTAACCAAAAACTTACAGAAATCTCTCAGGGACATCAGATCACCTAGGTGTTAGACCACAACCCCTGGTGCTCAAACCTTGAGCGAGAACTTGTTTTAAACTAGGCTCACATGCCAGTTACACATATAAGCCACTGTGAGTGCGAATGGAAGGCTCCAACCTCATGCACATGCCTAAATTTGTGCAGTTGCAGTTGAAATTTCCTAGTTTCATGCATGCGGCCCAAAATTTGACACATTTTTAAGGCTATCCTGCAGACCACTACCCAAAACAACCCAAAACTTCTAGAATCAAGATTAAGGTGATGAAAAGTCTATATGATAAGTACTAAGGCTAGATCTTGCTCAAAATTTTCCAAACCCATGAGAACATTTCATCAAACACATGGTAAACATAGTAACTACAGGTCATGAATGCACATTTGTCCAATTTTTCCTTGAATTCATCAGAGAACCATCAATAATGCTCGGTTCCCTCTCAAACTAGTTGCAATAACACTAGTTAGCCCATGCATTCACATAACCATTCAATATCTTATCAAATCATGAAGAAGATCCATAACACGAGGACATCATTTAACCAGTTCTATAACCAACGTATAACCAAAATGAATCCATGACAAATCAGCCATAAAATCAACACAATAACTAGTACATGTTCTCATTGATTACAATAAGGAAATAAATCATATTAACATATGAAAATGCCAACCAAGTTAGGGAATTCCATGTACCACCTAACCATAGATTGGGTTGAACCAAATCTCTCTTTCATCCAATCACCCTTGTTATTCCAAGAATGAATGTGGGATCTCATGGGATAAATCAGTACAAAACCAAACAGGGCTTCCAAATGCCAAACCACCTCAACCGTCAACCATAGTGATTTCACCTAAACTGGTCCATAAATCACTAACACCAACCAAGCTTGGATGCCTCCAAATTTATTCACCATACCCAAAAGGAATTTTCCTTTCTCCACCCATCTGTCAAGAGTTCTAGGAGAAATCCCATTTCGAACCTTGAACCTTGGGAATTCCTGATACTACCTCACTAGGATCCAAAGTCTACCACCCATCTAAATCTTAAACCAAATAAGGAACCCATGCCACCATGGCTATCCAAGAAATGGCAAGGCAACGCTGAAAACCACTATCATTCTAGGCAAATCCCATGCCAATTACAACACAACAACCAAATAACCAAATACATGTACGATGCATTCAAACCTTATAAATGAAATCACACATGCAACCTGTTACTTGCTGCTATAGCTTCTTTTCCAACAATTTCCTTGTGCTCGCTTGCTTTCCTTTACTTGCTTGCTTGCCCAAGTACTTCCTCTCTCCTCTCTTAGAGCTTTATTTCTAAAAGTGATGAACGCTAGAACTGAAAAAAGCTGTGAATTGTTTCTCTGACGCCTTTTTATCATTCATGTCTAGTATCTTCCTTTCCTTTTTCCTTTTTCTTCCATTTTCCTCTAATTTCTCTCTGATTTCCCTTTCATCCATATTTGTGTCTCTTCATCTTCCTTTTCTGTTATTTTCCTTTATTTCTCATATTAAGTTGCCATTTATTGCCTCTTTTCCTTTTTCAATACCTTTTCCAATTTCCATAGCCATTAATTAACCATAAGTGATTCCCACTATACTTTTTTCCGTCCATTCAACTTGGAATACATGTACCATGACCTTGGTCTTATTTTATTTACATGGAAAATCAACCTGGGACTATTACATATGATATGTTTTAATGTTAGGTGCTCTCTAAAGTACTTTGGATGTTGAAAATATTGGTCAATATATGTTCAAACATTCGGTGTTATATACATTGCAACCACTATGTATTATGCACAACAATAATATTATAATGATTTCATATGACTCATCACTATGTTGCCAACCTTTGCATGTGATAATTGTGTGGGTGGTAAAAGCTTATATAGTTTGTTTTGATATGCGATGTTTTAAATGTGGCACTTTTCATGATGAATCATATTAGAGTTATGTTGTGTCATTAAAAACAATGGTTCATTTGAGTGATTTTTCCACCGGTTGCTAGTCTATTTGACAATTAACACATGCTTTGCGGTGGCTTCTCCGTGCAGGGAAATTATTAAGGAATTTAGGCTTCTGTGATCCATAATCTTGTTTAGAGAAAAAATTCGGCAAAATCACATACAAAATCATTTGTCGATGCGTTTCGAACCAACCAGTGTGGTTCATCGTTAGGACAAGTTGAAGATCCAATCTGAGCGATGCAATAAATAGGGACAACAAGCCATTCCAACAGCTAAATTGATAGGAAAACGGTTACCAGACCTCTAACAGCTAGGTTTGACCAGTCCCCCGGGGAAGGACCTAAATTTATTTAACTATTATATTTATCCATTTATTTAATAATATATTAATTTCCATTGTCCTTATAAAATTCATTATTTATTTAAATATTTATATTATAAGAACCTAATTTAATTAATATTTTATATATTTATTTCTACATAAAGTCATCAATAATAATACTGATATTTACCCTATATTGGGATGAGGAATAAAATGGTAAATATTTCTATCCCATTAACCCATATATAATATAATATAATTATAAATATGATACATAATATTAAATATCTCCGCCTAATAATGTAAATACTATTATTATAATACCATTACCCTTATATAATACCAATTTCAAAGTGATTGCGATCCCGATTTCAAAGTGATTGCGATTGGATTTAGTTTGATTGAAATTTTGATTGTAATGTTCCCCACTTAATTGTGATTGCGGTTCGATCTCTTCCACTATGATTATGATTTATATTAATAAGGAATGCTCCCTTTTTTAATGTGATTGTTTTAATGCAGTCCCCGTTTGAGATGCGATTGTGATATAGCTCAATCCCACTCCAATGGATTGCGATTATGTTGAACTTTGTCCTGAATTAAAATGTGGTTGCGATTTAATTAAACAACCTACCTGTTTTCATTTGGTCTTATATTTTTATTTATTTATTTATTTTTATTTTTAATTTTAATATATTTTTATATTTTTATATATATATATGTTTTTTTTAAAATTTATTTTTTTCTTCTAAAAACATAGTTTCGATTTATGTTTGCTTATCCATGGTTTATCAATATAAACGAAAAATTCAACAGTGAAGAAAATGAAGAGGAGAAAGCTGCACATAAAAAGAAGTAGATCAATTCCCCATAATCTGCAAATGCGAAGATCCTTTGATCGAAATATGAGGCCAATAAGCCAGAATGACAATTCAAGAGATTATCTTTGAAAATTTGTTTTTATTTTTTTAATATTTGAAGGATTCCATTAATTTCCTTAGCGTTGTGCGCATAATTGTTATTTTAAAAAAAATGTATTTTTATTTAAACCCACTTTATGGATCGAATAAAAGGTTTGGAATTGGAGAAAGAAGGCCTTTGGAGGATTTCATTTTTGTATCTCCAAGTCTGTCTTAAAAGACAGGGAGGGGTTCTGAATTTTATGAAGAAAGCTGAGTGGAGATTACATTTTTGTATTTTCAGAAGCTCATCTTAATAGAATGATTGGATCGAGGTTCTTATTTTTTTGTTTAAAAAGGCTTCAAAGAGTTGCATTTCTATACTTTTGGGAGGCTTTGGAATAAAGAAAAAAGGACCGAGATTGTGCATTTTACAAAAGAAGTATGAACATTGGGTATTTTTATCAATGATTTTCATGTTATTTTTAGTATGATTCACAACCATTGTTTCTTCCAATTTGTTTGTTGTATGTATATTATTAACACAGTTCAACATCATCTCATTTATGAATATGTTAGTGTTGTAAATTTTAATACATCTAACAACAAATTGTTATTTTATTTGGATGACGATATATGCTTTAACAATTATTTTAATTAACTATTTAATTAAAAGAATTAATTTAAAAATTTTCATTTCTTTTAACATATGATTAATCTTTATTACCATGTACTAAAGATAACCATTTTAGATTGCATTAGAATAACAAGTAAAACCCGGGAAATAAATAAGTTTTTATATGCATATAATTTAGGAATTGAATAACTTCAATCAAACACTTATGTAGCTACTTACTAAGTGTCTGATTGTTAGTATTTAGATTAGTAAGGAATCAGATCTTGAGAGCTATCTCCTTGATCTAATTCCTTCATGTTTTCTTTTATTAAATCAGCTCTTGATTGGGAAAAGGATTCTTCTTTCCTTCAATCAAGATAGGATATATTAATTGCATACTAGTGAAATCATGCATGTGTTTTCTTAGAAGTCCTCTCTTTGAGCCAAAGCTTTAGATTGGTTTGGTTGTTCCATAAAAACAACTCAAGGGTCATTCTTCTTGCCTGATCAACTAGAAGAATTGATCTGATGTCCCTAGCTATTAGCAATTAAAGACATATTTAAAGCTGATAGTAATTGGGAAAAGTTAACTGGACCTAATTTAACTAGTTAGAGCCACTACCCCAAATGGAAAAATAGTTACTTTAAGGTCTGGACTGGGTGGTTTTCCCCCATGTTGGTGCAACAAATTTCGAGGCATCAACAGGACCCTAGTCATATATTCACCAACAATGTTCGAATCTGAGTGATATGGATGTTCAACAAACTCCTTTGACTCCAACGGGAGGATTTCCTTCCTCACTTCAAAGGGAACCACATCAAAAAAAGTCCCCATTGAATCATAAACAAAAGGATGAATACTTTTATGCCAAACAACTGTACCCAAGCCTCCCCTTTTACTCATCATTCATTGGCAAGGAGGCATGAACATGATGACAAAAGAACAAATAGGACAACCACTAAGAGACCCTCTACTAGTGAAACAAGATGATGGACAAAGCATTAGTCCTTGAAACCTTGACTCAAATATTAGCAGGTCATCACCCACTTTCCACCCTAGAGGACCAAACCCCAACAAATTATCAAATTCCCCACAAAACATAATCATAACACAATAAAATCTCCAATAACTTACCAAGCAAAGAGAATGACGTAAAAAAAATGAGAAGAGCACACTCAATACTTCGACCAAGGGCTAGGGTGAATCTAACACTTAAAAGACTCAACAACACAAACAAGGAAAAATAAGACACTGCTAGATATAACCTCCTGATAACAATAACGAGATATAGATGCAACCAAAGGAATCAATCTCGAGCAAGATATCCTAATTGACAAAACTATGACCCATGCAAAGAGCTCCTATAAAACAGAAGAACAACCTTGACACAATTCAAAACCATAAAATGGGAGAGAAGTACCTTCAAGCTTGCTACCGAAGGCTTGAACACAACTCAAAATAAAAACCCATACATTGAAACCACCCAATGATGAACAACACACTTCATGGAATCCAGTTGAAGAAAAAACCTGGACTCCACATCCACAAAACGAGCAACAACACACAACAACCACAAAAGAATCTAGAGGAAAGAGGTAGAGGATAATTCCTCACCTCCAATCTCACACTTCATGTACTCTGGCCACCCAAATGCCATTAAAATGCATTTAAACCGACGAGACAAGCATTGTGCAAACCTAAAACCATCAGCTAGCAACCACCATGGCTCCCCCTAATGGTGGCACATGTTACCCATTTTACATTGCTTCCAACAATCCCTTTGAGCCCACGTAATAATGTTGAAAGTAAGTGGGTAATTACTTTTTGAATATCCTTTATTTCTATTTTACTAATATAAATATTTAGTAATACAATGGTTTTTTAAAGGTATTTATTTTATTCAAATGTTTTTATAGTTATTTTATTTATTTATTTCATTATGTCATGTATCTAATTTAGAATAGGGTTTCTTAAATTTTTAATTTAAGTATTAATAATTATTAGCTAGATGGCATAGATTTACCTTAGAATATTCTAAGTAATAGTGATAAATCAAAGGTAATTATGCCCTTTCCCCCTTTTTAATTGAAACAATGTCATATAAACATGAATTATGGTTTTTTGGGCATGTGGTATTAGCAAGCCATAGTATTGGCACATGATATTGCAACAAAATCTATTTATAGATTAAGAATCTGCATAATATATGAGGTTGAATCTTTAAGGTTTAGAAACTTGTTATATGTTTTTTTTAAATGTATATATGTTTAACTCATATATTAATTCTTTTATAATTAATAAGAACTATAATTTAAAATAAAGTTATAATTTAGTTAATTTTTATGATTTTTTAATTTTGGAAATGTAACATGTATGATGAGCCCATGGGATAGTTCAATTAGCGATTGCTCTATAACAAAAAAATGTCAGATATATTATGAAATGTATGTTTTTTTTCTTTTCTAAGTAAGCTTAAATCTATTAATGTAACATATGGTACCTCTCGAAATTTATTTATGAGGGGTATTTATTAGAGAAATTTGACTCATCTAGTAAGGTGATGAAGTGATTTCAACACAAAGATTGTTGCGCTCCTCTTCTCAACCGACGAATCTCTCGAAGAAGCGGTTGACCGAGGGTTGGTTGCAATATCCAAATGTTGTGAAAATGGCATCGTTACTAGATATCAAGGAAAAATTTCCAACCTGGATGACAGTTATGATGAAGCTAAAAACATAAAGAAATGAGAGAGCTCACAGTCTATCCAAAGAAGGCATTACTTAGAATGTGGGAACTTGGAAAATAGAAGAGTTCAAGGAGCACTAGCATTAAGACTACTATCATAGGTAATTTATGGATGACTTCTCGTCAATTTAATTTTATTTTCTTTAGTTTCGTTTTTCTAAATTTTTGAACTTAATCAATATTTATGTATATATATATGTATATGTCAGATGGGTTGTAACAGCCAGTCGTTTTGCACTCTCTTTTCTATGTGATGTGTGTCGAATTTTGGTGGTTTTGTTATTTTGATCATAATATGTTGAGATGTCTTTGTTTTATTGTAGCCCGGTAAAGACTCTTTTAGAATGCTAAAAACACATACAAAATCTAATTTTCAAACCTCTTAATAAATATTAAGATTTTTTCTCAAAGCAAAAAAATAATATATATATTTTTAATATGTAATCTAAAAAGTGAAATTATTATGTATAAAAATAAATTTAGGTTAGTTAATAAGTTATTAAAACTAAAAAATATTAAATACATCATAATAAAAGAAATTATTTATATAGTAATATATTTCATTATATATATTTATTTTATTTTATTAGTTTCTTCCTGCCAAGGACTATAGCATTTGCTTGGCGGTTAAAGTTTGTTGAATATGCATTGTTTTGCTATGTTTTTACAATTTTAAACAAGGTTTCAAGAAAATGCTTACATTTCTATTTTTCAGTAAATTCAAAAATAATTCGATGCGCTGAGCAAGGTTTGATGGACATAATTCGCCGAATGGAGAGCATTTTATTTTTGGTATTTTTCAGTGTTTGACAATTCATTTAAACAAAAAAAACTAATTTTATGAGTGGTCATTCAGTGGATGAGTGTTGTGACACAGACAAACACTGAGACTGACATTGTTATGTTACTGCTCTACCCAATGATGCCAAAAATAACATAGATGCAAGTCCTTTACATAGATAATAGGTAAGGGTGATAAAGTGTTGAATTTACATCAGTAAGAGTGGTAAAGTGTTGAACAATGTTTCATTGTAGGAGCTTTCCTGGTGCCAAAGACCTAATACAAAGTGTCTATTGCTGTAAAATTCCCTGATATCAGTTATCCGGTTTGCGCTGGCTCGAGCATATGTCAATCAGGGTTTCAAATTCCATGGAGGCGCCAAGAAATAAAAGATATAATAAAAATTCCAAACAGGCATTTCAGGCCATCGTAGATGAGCCGAATTGGTGGCACAATCGGGTATGTTTCGCCGGAGATCCTGCAGAAGCGAAGCCAACCAACGGAAAAATCAGACGTTTTTAACTTCGGGAATATATGATTCCATTCATAGGCAACATTAAAAATAGCAGTTGTTTATAATGCGACTTTTTGAAAGTTTTTCTGGTGGGTTTTTCTGGTCAAAATCTGGCAGCAATTTATTGGAATCACAAGTTTGATACCTAGTTTCTGCACAATCAAAACGTCCCAGGCGTTTTT
>APFE031515832.1:70259-102465 GCA_000404065.3 Pinus taeda
AATAGATTTAATTTATATTTATGAGTTGGTGTAATACAAGATTTATATACATTGAAATTTTAGACTTTTTTTGCCCCAAGCTATGTTGAACCTAAGCTAGAGCAAATTTCAATGTTGAATAGAAGGATGATCTTCTCAAAAGAGGAATTCTATTTCCAAGAATGTGCCAAAGTTGATCGATTTTTTATGGCTCGTGGCACAATTTATTCCCTCCACAATTGGCTCCTATCCTCAACCTCTCCCCTTGATATTTGAAAAATCTTATAAGAAATATTGGAATCCTTACTATGTGATTTCTTCCATATAATGGTGGAAATTAAACTCCTAAGGTTAATTTTAAATTTTTTAAAGCCCATGCCACCAACAATGAAAATGTCGAAGGGGGAAATGATGTTGTTGCTTCTTATGAACTCATACATTTGAACTTCTAATAAAACCCAACAACCATTATTACGCAATTGAAGGCACTATTCGCTCTACTACTATTATCTATTTATCTTGAAACCAATACCTATCCATTAGGCTCACTCAATTTCTTTAGTAAACTTAAGTTTCATTCTTTTTTTGTAGGTTTGGATGGTGAGACATGTCCGGGGGGATTGAACTTTAGATCACTTAGATTTAAAAGGGCTTGCCAACATGTTTTTTTGCCAATTGTGTTACCACCCGCAGACGACTTAAGTTTCATTCTTCCATGCAATTGAAAATACTATAAATTTTAATACTATTATCTATTCCACTTGAAACCAATATATATCAATTAAACCAACTCATTTTCTTTAGTAAATTAAATTTTATTATATTATTGTCACATTAAATGAATAATTAAATTGTAAATATACTTCTTTACCAAAAAAGATTGATATTTGTTAGTGAGTGAGAATGATTGGCATAACCTATGAATATTGTTCTAGTAGAAGCAAAATATCAATGAGAAGGGAATTCTAATGCGTTGTATATTCTTACTCATCTATGATTTCACGATGATATCGACCTCTTCCACTATTGGGTAATTTTAGACACGTTTCCTTTGTAGTGGATACCTAAATGCCAAATATGGCTCGTAATAATCTAGTTTATGGGGATGCTTTTTCTTTGTTCAGGGTGTGAATTTAAGATTTTCATATGGAAACCCACCCATATCCTAATCTTATTTGCATCTTACCAACTCTGGAAGTTATGGACTCATATTTCCTAGTTCCTTCAACATGGTTCTCTCAAAGCACGGCAGAGTATTGATCTACCAAAAATTTAAGGATATTGTTTGGCATCAAATAATTTATAAAAATTAAGAATTATTTTTTTTCTCACCAAATATTATTATTTATAAGCATGTTACAATTGTCATGGGATATTAAATGAATTTGACTTTAGAAAAACTAAATTCTCCCTATTAATTTACTGGAGAGTCACATCCAATATACAAACAGATTCATTATTTAGAATGTTATGACAATTAAGCATAATGATACAAAATCACAAAAATCATCTGTGAGCCCCACTTTATGTGTGTTAAAAATTATGATCAAAATCTTAAAGTCATAGAGAAAGGGGGCTTGAATTTCAAACATAATTTGTGTCTCATGGATTGTGTTTTTGCATTCTGAAGCACTTGATAATCCATGCCCACCCTCAATAAAATTGGAATTAACACGACTATTTTGCAATTGAAATAGAACTTGTAATGCATTATGTAATTTTGATTTCACACCAGACTCATATGATATTGTTTTCATTAAATAATTTATAAAGAGTAAGTATTTTTGTTTTGCTCAGATTCTAGTTGTCAGGACGACAAGTAGTCACACTATCATGAGTAATTAATTCCATTAAAAACCAGAGATTAATCCCATTATTTCAGATGCCTTTTCTTTCCTAGATGGGTTGAATCGCCCTAATTAATATAGAGTCGTTAATGTAGATTCATTCAACAAATCCATCCAATATCTTCCTTCAATATTCTAAATAGTTCTAATCTATATAACTCTTTTAATATCTTTAGCTCTTTTAAATCACAAATGTTACCCAGAGGCTCTTATTTCGATGGCCACACTACAACAAAAAAGGTCATTGGTGAGGGTCAAAAAATGTCACCATAAGTTCATTCGTGTCGGTCAAAATGGTTTCCGTCACTAAAAGTTGAACATCACTAATGGTAGTGTCACCAAAAGTTATGATGTTGTGGTGGCATTCAAGGTTCGTCAAGAATAATGATTATAATGACAGATAATGGCGATCACTATTTCATTTGAATGACAATGATTTATGGTGATGGACCTTTCATGGCCTTCACTATTGATGCATACATATGGCGACGTTCGTTGACAATCACCTTTTCATATTTTGGTGAGGGTTAAAAAATGTCACCATAAGCTCATTGGTGACAATCAAAATAGTTCTCACGATTCCGGGTACCAAGAGTCTGGAGCGGGTAGACGAGCTTGACCTCAGTTATTAACAGGCCGGGGACTGAGCGGTGTGAGCATGAAAAAAGGCTCCGGTTCTTGTAGTTGAATTTATTATACGAACCAATTGCCGGAACCAAAATATGTTTAGTTGCCCTGGAGCATTGTACTTATCACAGAGAAATGTTTGGGTACAGATTATTATGGAGTTAACCGCCATAAGCTGACTTCTGTGCTGACATAAGAAAAAAAAAACAATCTTTGTTCAGGTCCATTGAATGACCTCTCCGGGGGTGGCCCGTTCTTTCTATATAACATTTGGTTTATGTAATCGCGAAGATCGTTAGCGTTGTTTCGATTCATTATGAAAAATCTTACAGCCGATCCGAACCAAAAACTAAACATCCACCAAACATTGTGTCACCAAAGTATAGTGTTGTGGGTAATATTCAAGATCCTTCACGAACTAGGGATGATTATAATGGTAGTAGTGATTGTCACCATTTTCATTATGAACAACAATATTTATGTGATGGGTTATTCAGTGACCCTCATTATGATTCATATATATATATATATATATACTATGGTTGATGTCATTAACTGTCGACCATTTCATATATAAAAAATGACTTTTGATGAGGACGCTTTAACAACCCTAGTGATTGTCACCATTCCCTATGAATATTAGAGCACGATGGAGTTGGACCACCAACCGCCTATTTTTAAAGTAGGTGTCTAGCACCCTTCAAAGTATTAGACTTTGAAACTTTATAAATTCTAAATTCTAAATTCTAAAACTTTAATTAAATTATAAAACTTTGTAAAGTCTTGTAATTTTCATTGGCTAAGCTATCGCAAACAATTGTCTAATAGATACAAAACATAATTGTTTTATAACGCCACTTTAACCTTAAATGGATTTTCCAAATTAACAAATAAGTCCTCAAAAAGTTGCCTATGCTAGCCTCAAATATATGATTCATTGATTGAAATTTTCATTATTAAGTTCTCAAAAAAGAAATAACTAAATCTTAACCCAAACAGAATTAGGGGGAATTTCCTATTAAAGCTCTCATCATCATGCTTGCAACAAATGTTTCAAATTAATGTAGATGAAACAACCTACGTTATATGAAGTTCATGAGATGGTCTTAAATCAACACATACACTAATCATAAAGGTCATAGTGAAATAGGGCATGAGTACCCTCCAACTCAGCATGAAAAATTGTTAAATAATGCCTACTTCTCCTTCTGAAATAACATGCCTAGTAGTAGAAAGAAAATCCCAAGATAAATGCCTAGTAGTAGAAAGGTGCACCACTTCAGTAATAAATGGATACTCCAAATGAATCAGTCCTTTAAAGAAAGTGGTAGCAAGCCTTAAATAGGACACTGATATAGGATAATTCATTGATTGAAATTTTCATTAAAACATTTCAAATCAGAGTCAAGTAAAGCTTGACACGGGCTGAAATAAGGGGCCATATTCCACTGAAGCTCACATCATCCAATGCTTGTAATAAGTGTTTCAATTTAGTGTAGGTTATTTTATTATTATTGTTACTGGATTTTTTTTTTTACGTTATTTTTTTAATGCTTCTTTTGTTTTATTTTATTAACATCACCAAATAATGTTACACGTCTCACCTACACTAGGTTCTAGACTGCACGTCTCTTCTTGGTGCAACGAATAATATATATGCCAGTTGGAGGGGTTTAATTCTTAGGTAGAGTATAAACTTAATTATATATAGTTTGATCCATGATGGTGTTAATATTTGTATGCCATTTTTTTGTTTACGTTTCCATCCATTTGATAGAAATTTTGATGAAAATGATATTTTATTTTCAAATCTTGTACTGGTATGGTTTGGATTGTTATTTCTTCATTCTCACATGAAATGAAATAAGTTGTTGAAATATAGAAAGTTGTGTTTGGGTAACAAGTCTAGAATTAGGTATGCAAGTTTTGGAGGAACTATGTACACCATAGAATTTTACATTGCATTATGTACACCATTTGTGAACTAAACAATGGAAGGTGATTGTTTTTTCCTTTTAACATCAACTGCATCATCAGTAGTGAAAAGATATCCTACATAAGCTAATCAATGCTTTGCTTGGATTTTATTCCTATCATGGATCAAATTTTCAACAGTACTTTCCATTATTACAGTCCAATATTCCAATACCAATTATAAACCTAAACGCTTCAAGGTTTGTGATAACAATATCGTGAACCAAAAACTTCAGAATATTTACATAAGCACAAAAATTGTCCATTATATGTAAGAGGTAAGCTTCCAACATAACTTCCCATGAAAGGAGAGATTCATCCATTCTAAATGTATAAAGAAAGCTCCATGGAATTGGATGAACTCGGCATAAACGCATAGAAAGAATTGAATGGAGGACAAACATTGGTTTGGAATTTAATGGGGAAACTTTTTGGAAGTTTCCTCATTCAGATCAATCTAGGTTGGGGTTGAAATATTAGGCCTTGAAACCATAACATTAACCAGTCCTGTAGTATGTTATCAATCTCAGGTATAAGTGCAAGAAACCTAATGATTCTAGGTCCACTGCTTTTCTGTGTTCTTAATGGGTAGAAAATTAGAATACAACATAAAATTGGCACTTAAAATAATAAATACTTGTTTTATGTTTTATCATCTATCTCTGATTCTGTGGTTGCTAATGATTTTTTTATTTTCCATAAATAATTTTGTAGGTGTTGAAGACCTTATGATGTTGGATCTGCTCTTCCACGTCAAGGGTTGGAAAAGTAAAACACAAAAATTAAAATTGGGGCTTAAAAAATATATATACTTGATTTAGGTTATATCATTTAGTTATGATTTTGTATTTACTATTTAACTTTCTCTTTCCCTTTTATTGTAAAAGCAATATATTCATGGTCATTGATATATGGTATTTTTTTATTGGAATTAAACATAACTTCTATATGGTATTTTTTGGATTGGAATTGAACTTAAATTCTATATGGTCTTTTTTTGGATTAGAATTGAACATAACTGTTACAAAATACAGGTCTTTTCCAAAACATATAGAAGGATGAGATGGAAGAAACTTTCAACTGCATTTTAGAACAAGCTCATCCATTCCACTCTTCACGGTGGAAAGGTTGAAGGATAACAAGGTGATGTTATTATTGTTGTGCTCATGTATGAAAACACAGGGGTGGTTGTTATCTCAGGATCTGAGGCATCTACAAAATTAGATATTACAATATTGGAAGGAGACTTCAAAAATGAAGATGATGAGGATTGGACACAGGAATATTTTTAAAGTCACAAAGTGCATGAACGTGAAGGGAAGATGCATCTATTGATAGGAAATTTATAAGCTACATTGAAGGAAGGTGTTGATAGAGTTGGGGACTTAATGTTTTTTACAGAAAATTCAAGTTAGATAAGGAGAAGGATGTTTAGGCTTGGAGTAAAGGTTGCATTAGGTTACTGTAAAGGTATGTGTATTTGTGAGGCTAAGACATAATCTTTCACCATGAAATATCATAGAGGGGAGCGTGAGTTCAGTATCTTGCACTCTGATATCAAATTTCTATTTTTGAGCCAATTTAGTGGATCGTGAAGAGTAGGCTTCATTTTAATTTGAATTGTTTTTGCTTCCAAAGAAATCATTTTCCGAAGCATATAGATAGCAAAAATAAGGGTTTTTTTTTTTTCCCATATATCATGAAGTGGGATATTTTCTTTATATTACTCGGAATTGTTGTTGTTTGTAAAGATATAAATTTTTGAAGTAACTTGACTGCAAAAAATATGATTGTTTTTCTCCATGGAATAATCTCGTATCATTTTTATGATTTTAAGTGTACAATAAACATTATCCATCAGTGTTACATGATGATTTTTGGAGATTGGATAAAATTGGTAAATATGGAGAATTTCACAAAAAACTTAATAAATCTAGGGCTTATAAAGTTCAGGATTTTTTGAGGCTTGTGGTTAGAGATCCTAAAAATTATGAGATGTAAGCACTATTTATTTATTTATTTATTTTTATTTTTTGTGGTGAGGCTAATTTGAACTTGTTCTTGGCTTAGATTATATTCTCTTAATTTGAATGCAGATCCTTGGAAGTGGTATTTTGAACAAGATGTGGGATAGTATAGTAGAGCACCCGAAAACTTGTGTCCTTAGTGGGAAACTCTATGTTTACTACCCTGACGAGTGTTGCGTCCTTATAATACTAGTGTTTCGCCCTTATTGTTATTGTTAGTGTATCTCCCTATTGTTATTGTTGTGCCCATGTATTCCCCATATTGTTATTGTTGTGCCCCATAGAATCACACTATTGTTAGTGTTGTGTCCTTGCATTATTAATGTTATGTAGGCTCTGATTTTATTGTGACCCCTTAGGCTCCTATATATACCAAGGGGGTCTTGTCAGTTGTATCATCGAAGAATTATTAATTTATGTAATGTAAAGGATGTTTCCCCCTGGAAGAGGATAATTTCTTAATCATTGGTCTATTGTTTCTTTTGTTTTGTGACTTGGTTACATAATATTTGGTATCAGAGCTTTGGATTCTATGGTTTCGCTGCTTCAAACAGGTCATCTTGGAATTTTCATTGTAAATTTTTCACGAGGCTTCAGAAGCTTAAATTGCAACCACATAGTGCCAAAGTAAAGATGAACTTCTTGTACGAATTTCAAATCTTGTTTCACTATATTTTCAGAGATATGATCAAAGGAAGTTAAGGTTTTTTGCAGGCTCCATAATTCCATCTCAAGCAGGTGACCTAGGGAAAATTGTCATAAATTTCATTTTGAGCTTCGGATTTGAATTTCATAAAAATTGATTGAAATCGAACAGAATCTAGTTTTTCGTGTATCATTTTTAGGGCCAAAGGTTGAAACAATGAAACGTGGAACTTAATAAAATTTTTCTCTACTAAACCAGTCTATAATCAAGTCATTGTGGGAGATTGGGCATAGCTCTTTCTTGAAGAATCCAATATCAGTCTAACCTATGCAGTTGGAAAGAAAGATTAGAGGGATAACACTGGATGACATTTTAGACCTTGGAGATTTGTAATTACAGAAATAAAATAGTTTCAATATCGAGCTCTTGAAAAGAAAGAAAAAGTTGTGTATTTTTTAAAATTTTGCATAACTTTTGTTTGAAAAATCAATTTTAAGTGATTCAAAGAGCATATAGAAGCATAGATATAATTGTTTTATTCCAAAATTCCTCAAAACAAAAATATGGTCACACCTAGTCATAAACCATAAATCTCTTTTATGACACATGAAGAAGAGGAAGAAATGCAGCATGATATATCAAAATTACGAGACCAGGTGCAACAAATTTCACTCTTGCAAAGAGTAACCAAAAATGAACTAGAAGCCAATATGGATAGTTTGAAATCCTACATGGAAGTAATGATGAATGTTAGGATGGAACTTTTGAATAATGGTTTAAAAATAGAAATGAAAAGGGACTTGGAAGGTTTGAATGAAGGTTTGAAAATGTTGCTACAAGAAATGCTTCCTAGTGGTGACAAGGTACTCCATGAAAATCTTGATGAGGATGGAAGGAATATAAATTATGATTTTATAGACTCCCATAGTGGGTTGAATATTACCGACATTCCAAAGATTGATATGAGGAAGTTTGATGGTAAGGATCTAGTCACATGGATACTACAAATGGAGCAATCCTTTGATCTACATGATGTGTCAAACACACAAAAGGTACACATTGCATCTTTTTATTTAGAACAAAATCAATTTGTGTGGTATCATGGATTTGTTCTCATAAATAAATTTTCACATGAAAATTATTGTGAAAGACTTGGTAGCACATTATGAGGGTACAAAGAGAAACAATTTCTTTAGCCAATTGATAAATCTCAAACAAAAGGGTTCAATGGAAGAGCACATTGAGGACTCCCAAAGATTGAATATCAATGTAAATGATATTCCAGAGGAGCATAGGATTGATGTCTTCATAGGGAATTTTGTTGGCTTAAGAGGGCTTAACCCATGTTCATAGCTATTCATGCCAACCAATAAAACCCTAACTGTTGGCCCTTTCGGCAACAACCCACGTAGCGCAGCTGCAGTCTCACCCGAAGCAACTTTGGGGGATGTTAGAACTAGGTTTCTGCATCCAGAGGCCCGTGTGATGGTCTTCCTAAGGTTCTTATAGCTTAGATCTGCCTTCGACCTATTCCTCCGACTGGAAGGCACTGCAACTCTACTGAAACAACCTTCAGACCTTCGCGAAGGTACTTGATTGTACTTAACAGGGATAAAAGACATAGGTTCACTACTTTTGTGTAATAAACAATATATTCTAAAGCCTTTATGACCTAGATATACCTTCATGTAGATCTACCCATTCTGATCAGTTAACTACAACAGATTTATTTAACAACTTCTTGAGCTCCATGAAGGAGGCTGATTATACTTATTATGCATAAAATTTACATATCTATTCGTTTCGTGCATAAACAAAGCATTAATTCACATAAAAAAGATTACATAGCGAAGATACATAAACATAAACAAAAGTAAATAAACAAGGCATAGATTCACATATTCGGCTCAAAACAGTCTTTATTAATATGTAACATTTAGATACAGACTTCTTATCCCTACGCATGCAACTGTAGGGGCCCGCACACTCAGCTATGGACTTACCAAGGTCTCTGCGCACTCAGCTGTAGTATCCTTCCCCTTTCTCCTAAATACAAGAAACAAACTTTTCCTACCTTAGCACTATGCCCTTACACTGATTCTCTATCAAAATTTATCCCTTTAGACTCGCTATGACTCAACTACATATAGCATTTTCATTACAATACCATGGCCCACAGACCATTGGTGAGTCTCAAAATTGACCTATCACCTACCCATACAAGGGACTAATGCCCCTTTGACTCTTACTTAGCTTCATGCTCCACTTCCACATTTCGCGGAGACTTTACATTCTTTAACAAAAACTTTTACAAAAATTGACTTAACTGACAATATTTTACCCTAGGGACCCCATCTCAACAGGCCCCCAACAAAAATATGGTGACTCGCCCTTGAGTCACTCAGCTGGTTTCTCCACTTTATGGCAGAGTTCACTAAACTCCATCTTCAAGACTTCCAGGTCCATTGTGCTCTGTACGACAACCTACTGCACTTCTTCGAACAACTTCTCTATAGTTGGCCCCTCCATTGCAAGGTGCATGGTCCTCTGTGTTTGTTGGAAATTCTTCAGCTTCTCTTAGATAGCCAAAGTAATCTGGCTCACCTCCTTTATCCATGGTTGAATTCGAGCCTTCAAAACTTTTTCTTTGCGCTGCAGCTCCTCAACATGTTCCTATAACACTTCATTTCTTACAAGCGTGCGAAGCGTTGGATTAGCGCCAAAGTGAGTGTAATTGCCCTGATCTCATCGACTTTCAGTTGTGCCTCTCTGATATCTGTACCTAATGTATGTAGGTTTGAGTCCTCTTGCAGAGTGTCCATGGCTCCATTGCATGTTCAAAGAGATCATTACAGCCCGATACCGCATTCTCCAAAGTAGATATGTGTTTGATCGCTGTGTCGCACTGCTCCCTGACCTGTAGCAGAGTAGTCGGTTGTAGTTTCAATTGTAGTTCTAAGATATTCATCTGAAAATCAACCTCCTCCTTATATTATTGCACTACAATGGCTAATTTCTAAACCTTTGCTCATGTATTCACATCCTCTGGAATGTATAGCTCTGATACTGAATTACACACTTGTGTAATCATTGCTTCTAGGCTTTTGACTTTGCACTATTAATTATTCCTTTTCATTAAGAGCCTGAGCCTTTTCAGTGAAGATCTGTTCATTATTCATTTAAACTTCGCTAATCACCGATAGCACGTGTTGTTCTCTAATTTGAAGCTCATCTGAGACCCCATGATGAAGTGCATGGAGGGTCTAAAGAGGCAGCGTGGCTAAATTCATACCCACTCGCTTGATCATTCTGAGATGAGAGGTGTCTTCCTCAGACTCAGCGCATAATGATCCTTCTGGAAAGGGAATGTATCTTAGGTCCAAAGTCCATTCTATTTCCATTATACTCACGCTCGCTTGTTGTTGACTCGCTTGAACCTTGCTTGCTTGGCCCACACTCACTTGTAGCCGACCTGTCTATATGTGTAATTCGTGTAGATCTTTCTGCATGCTTCCGAGTGATTGTTGGAACTATTGCTTGAATTGTTGCCATAGTTCTTTTGTTGTATCTTAGACCTTGTTCCCGATCTCATCCAAGTCCCCTTCAGTGAGGACCATTGGATCTACGTGTGCCTACTTGTTTGATTTTTTTCTTTTTCCTTTGTCTGGTAGTTGTCTCCTTTTTTCACTTTGACAACCTGAAGGGAGTTCTTTGCACGTCACCCCCACCTCATTCCAGATCGAACTATTCCTTCTCTTCAGTATGTTGGGAAGTCAATGCTTCGAGTTCTATTGTGCCCTCTTTTGCAGCACACTCTTTATCAACAACTATGTTAGTAGTGGCTTCTTTGGCAACAACTTCTTTCTTCTTCTGCTCGGCCAACACCCATGCTGCTACTTGTGATGCTTCTTTCCATTTCTACGTGGCTATCATCTACATGGAAGAGCCTTCTCTACCTTTGTTGGTTGTCGCCACTCTGCTGCCCATGAACCCACAATATATTATATATCAGCCTCCATTACTAGGTTTCACAACTTTTTCCATATCTTCTTAGCATCTTTCCAGGCGTGGATAGATACATTGTGAAAATTGGCCTTAAATTCCATGAAGGCCCTCAGTTTCTCAAACAAGGTTGGAGACAACCTTGGCCTCTGACTTATCACTATGCAGAGGTCCATCTTGACCAATATCCAGAATACTTTTGACTCTGTGATCCTCTCTAGATCCTTTGTTGCCCATAGTGAAGCGAACTTCATTACCTCTGTTAAATCTTCATCCTACGGAGGGAATTGACTATCCTCCAGTAGTCGCCATGCAACTAATACAATTAACAAAAGGAGCTAGGAATAGTGAAATTCCTTGCTTTCCTCCTGTACTTCAAGCCAATTAGCTAAAAATTCCTTACAAAGGTACTGTGCCTAGTTGTACTACACCCCCTTTGCACATTGTGCAGCTAATGAAATTATTGGGGTCGAACCTTGTCCGCGCGACATTTTCTCATGACCTTCCTGGCCAGTATTTGAGCAGAAAATTGCACCACTGGGTCTATAATAGAGTGGATAAAGTATCTACGTGACGTCTTGACCAATCATATTCAGTTTTGATTTTATCCGTAAGTTCCTTCTCCTTGCTTTTGCCTCCAAATTCCTTAGTTGGATCTGCCCCTTTGTAGCTTCGTAATTCTATGGATCAGCACGTGTGTTATGGAGATGGGTTCGCCTAACCAAAAACAGCCATTGTGCACTAGTGTGAGAAGTTGGCGCACATAGACAATATTGATAATTGATCTGTGAAAGTGTGGTAGACACAACATATGGAGCAACCTGGCCTACTCGACGCCTTTTACCCATTTCATCAGTTCCATCCTTGTGACCCCAGTCTCTTCATAGTAAATCTTGGTTAATTATTTATTGGTGTCCAAATGAGGAAATTTCTCATGGTCGACAAGATCCCAATCCTCCAGATTTAACACTGGGATATGCACTAAGACTGTGCCTTCAAATACCACTTCTTCCAGCAGTAGTAGCGTAGAGATCATGAAATTGCTTGAATCTGGGTCCTTTGTTATGTTCGATTTCCGCAAAGGGATATACATTGGGAGCCTAGTGATATGCCTACCCTCATCAACATCTAATTCCTCAACTCCATCGCAAAGTTCTTCTGTGTCCAAATCCATAGGTTCCTTTGGTTGCTTTGCCTTGTCCTTTCTTTCTTTCTATCAACCCTTAGCGGGGTTCTTCCTCGATGACTACCTCATCGATACAGGTTTTGGTTTCTTCTGATTCTCCTTAACAATTGATTCTTTGTTCTAGGCGATCTCAGTGTCGTAGACATGGATGGCTTAGCTTCCATTGACACAACTTCAAGGGTCTTTGCTTGAGAGATAGCGGCTTCAGAACTTACAGGCTCAGCCATCTATTCAAGGATAAGTTTTTGGCTATACTCAGACATCCCAAAGAATGTTAGACTTGCAACAAAATCCTCCCAATTCTACCAATTCATAGAGAGAAAACAAGAGGGCTTATACGCAACTGTTAGAAAGCAAAGTGTTCTTCGCGAGACCAATATGTTAGATTTATAGGTGATTTCAAATTCAAATCCAATTGTTCCGTCCATTTTTTTATCATAAATTCATCTTTGGTAGTAGATATCCAAATATTGTCACCATAAATGTCACCTACCCGCTCCTCCTAATGGGATTTTTACTTCCAATCATGAACAGTGACTTCAACGGCTACTTTTGGACCCGGTTGCATGGCACCGCCTGTTATGAAACCAGCTCAAGAAAAGATAGAAAAGATATATCAACGCCTTAGAATTCAGCCTTTTCGAGGGGGCAACCTCCTTTACATTACATAAATGAACAATTCTTGGATGATTCAAATGAAAAGACCTCTTCTCTATATATAGGAGTCTAAGGGGTCATAACATAATCAGAGCTACATAACAATAATAATGTAAGGGCACAATAATAACAATAGTGGGCTTCTATGGGGCACAATAGTAACAATATGGGAACTACATGGGTACATCAATATAATAAGGGGGTTGTACTAATAATAATAAGGGGTTACACTAGTAGTATAGGGGCCTACACCGCCCACCATGGCGCAACTCGTCCATCACACCTTCTTATGTTGCAGCTTCTTCTATTGTACACCTGCATCCATTGTGCAACCTACTTACTATGATTTCTTCTTCTTTGGAAAGTGTAGTTTATAGTCCCACTCTCCCTTGCAGTTGCTTGGAGCACTAAGACTGTCTCACTACCATATAGTCATTGCACAGGGGCAAGATCCCCTTGGTGAAATCCTGCAAGAAACCAGTCTTCTTCCAACTCCATCAACTACGTGAGTCGTTCCTCCAAGGTCTCGCAATCCGTCATCTCTATCAAAGCCACAATGCACAAGCTTGGAAAAATATATTCGATAGACATCACCACCTTGATCCCATCGACCAACCTAAATGGAGTTTGTCCTGTCAACTTCTTGAATGTTGTCCTATATGCCCATAGGACTGCTGGTATGCGCACATGCCAATTGGTCCTCTTCGCGTTATAGGCCTTTGTCAATGCATTTTCTAGAATCTTATTGAACACTTCCACGACACCATTGGCTTGGGGATGATTGGGCATACTCTTTTGATGGTATAGCTGGAATTCTTCAAGAATTGTGTTGATTGTTTCGTTCAAAAAATGCATACCCTTATCACTCATTAATACCTTAGGGAACCAAAACCTCCTTAAGACATATTCAAATAGGAACTTCGCAGTTGTAGCAGCAGTACAATCCTTCACTGGTTGTGCTTCCACCGATCTGGTCAAGTATTATGTCATAGTAATAATGTATCATGCATCTGTCTTCCTTCCTAGTGGTTGTATTAGGCCTACAAAGTCAATTTCCCATTTGTCAAATACTTGTAACGAAACTTGAGGATTTAATGGAAGTTCATCTCTTTGCTAAAGCTTGTCCATCTTTTGACAAGCATCGCATGATTTAAAAAATTCCTTAGAGTCTTTATGCACTGTCGGCCACCATAACCCTGCACATAGAATATTTTGCGTGGTCGCTCTACCTGCATAGTTTTCTCCCACCAATCCTCTGTGTGCTTTGGCGAGGATACTAGCGCGCTCAAACTCCAGAACATATCGGCACAATATTTCATCTATTCCCATCTTATACAAATGTCCTACTATAACAGAAAAATTAGTAGCGCAGACCACCAATTCCTTCTCCTGTTGAGTAGAATATCCATTCAGAGCTTTTCCAGTAGTTAGAAATTGAATTATATCTACAAAATGATCATTTGCAATGTGCATAGCAAAGAGTTGCACATCTGGAAATCCTTCTTCCAAATTGGTTGGTTCTTCGCCTGTCTCAATCTTGGATAGATGACTTGGTATTGCATTCAACCATTTGGGATTCACAATCACTTCAAAATCATATTCCTAGAATAGAAACAACCACCCACATATTTCCACCCCCAACACAAGTTTGTTGACCACGTACTTGAGAGCGGAGTGATCTGTGTACATTTTGAAGTGTGCGCCCAAAAAATAATGTTGAAACTTCTGCAGCACGTAGACAATCACCAACCCTTCGCACTCGGTATTGGAATAGTTATTTTCAGCTTTTGACAGTTTCCTACTGGAAAATGCTATTGGATGATCAAAATCACCTTCACCAGGCTAGGTCAATACTACACCCAACACAATACATGAGGCATCTACATGCACATGGAACTCTTTCTTCCAATCCGGAAATACTAAGATTGGCGCAGTCACCATCTTATCTTTTGACACATCCAGACTCTGTTGAAACTTCTCATCTCAACAAAAATTTGCATCCTTCATTAAGAGTTTCTCCATCAACACAATTATCTGGGCATAAGACTTAATAAACTTCCTATAGTAGCTTGTATGGACCAATGTTGCGCACAACTACTATAGTCTTGGGAGCTTCTAAATTCACAATCATTGTTATCTTTGCAGGGCCCACCATCAGTCCTTGCTTGCATACTACATGGCCTAGAAAAATTCCAAAAGGCACACAAAATATACATCTCTTCAAGTTTAGCGTGATTTGGTATCCACAACATTTATCCAGCATAAGGCACAAACTTGCAACATGGAGTTTTACCAATCCGAACACAGTCCAATCATCAAAATATACCTCCAAGAATCTATGACTAAATTCCTTAAACCCCACCATTACTACCCTTGAGAAGATCGCAGGTGCATTCTTCAGCCCAAACGGAATTACTGTATACTGAAAGAAACCCCACTCTATCATGAAGGTTGTCTTGTTGTAGTCCTCTAACACGATCTTAATTTGATGGTATTCGGAGAACCCATTAGTGAATGAATAAACCTCCTGTCCTCCAACATTCTCTAACACTTCATCTGTAAATGGTGTCGGAAATGGATCATGCACACTTGCATCGTTCATCTTCCTCAGATCTACACATATCCTAATTTCACCCTACTACTTCTTTTGTTGAACCACCATGGGGCTCACCCAATCAAATTCTTCAACTAGTTCAATAATTCTGGCCTCCAGCATCTTATCAATCTCTTTGCACACCTTTTATTTATACTTCGAATTGAGCCGATAAGGTCTCTTCTTGACGGGATTCACATCAGGTTTTAAAGTAATTTTCCTAACAACCAAGTCTCCTACAATACCCTTCAGGTCTGAGAACTTCATTGGGAATAGATCCTGGTATTTGTGCAGCAGTTCGGCCACCTTATCGATTGTAACTTTGTCCTAATAGTATCCTATCTTCACCAACTTAGGATCTGCATTAGATCCAATATTTACTTATCGGTTTTTCAGTGGCTCTATTACATCGAGGTTCTCTGTGTGAGGTCCTTCAAGCTTGTGCTAACCTTCACTTTTGGGAATGTTTATTTTTCTTGGATCATCCTCCTATTCTTTAGCAGTCATATTGTAGCATTTGAGTGTGTGGCACAACTGTGTACTCCAGTCTGGTTGTACCCATTCCACAAGCTCTTTAGGCATTCTAAAAATAACATCCTTTATTTCTTATAGTGCCTCATTAATGCATTCAAATTCATCCTCAAAGCTAAAAGTTAATAAGAAGCTTTCTTGTAGAATATCCCATTCATTTGTTCCATGGTGAAGCTTTGTTTCCAAATACCAATTCATGGGAAGAGTGTTTAAGGTATGTCAGAAAACATGAACCCACTCTGGTTGAGGTTCTTCACCCAAAGCTTTAGTCCATCGTGCCAGATGTTTGTGTGGGTCATCCTTCCCTCTATACTTCTCAGTCATCCATGTGTTAGCATATACAAACCTTATCTTCATCATCCTTTTGTATTCCTTCCAGTCAGCGAAAATCTCCTTATGCGTACCCCATCATCAGGCGGGCGTAGCACACAACGCCTATTCTAGTGCTTGGAATTGATGTTCCTTAGGCACTTCCTTTTCAAATTCATCCAAAAAGAGATTAACATCATTCAAACCATCATAGTGTGGAAGCTTTCTTACCTCTATGGATACGCATCATAGTGATTTGGTCATCATATTGCAGCACAATGTAGATACTTCATGCAACCAATTCTACCAGTGCTCGAGTTCTTCATCCAAGTTTGAGGTACAGGAACTATCCCTATCCCACGTAATTCGTCCATAAACTGTAGGATTGATCCAATATTTGTCTCGCGTCATGATCTTGTATTTCTTGTCTAGATCATCATCATCCTCCTCAAAGTCACGAATAGGCTCAGTATAACGCGCTCCTTCAACAGGGTCCAGTGGCACAATAACCCTGAGCGCCTTCCTCTCAAATTTCATCTTTTGTTTTTTCAGGTTAATCATCGCATCCATGTCAAAGGCCCAATAAATTTTTAGTAACATCGGATACAGATTGTTGTCATCTACTATTTCTATTACTTCAAAATTCGCCAGAGCACTTGCTCCTTCAATATTAACTGTTACCCCATACAGGTTCTCGATAGGAATAATCTTCTGTTGATTGGCCATGTGTAGCTATATAGGAGACCATTTCATCTGAGGTCTCCCCATCCTTTCCCAAGTTTATTTAGGTAGCACATTTGCATCTAGCCCTAGATCCAAGATTACTTGGTCCATTTCATACTCTCCTATCTACGCGATTAGCCTCATCTCATGACCGATCTGCTTCTTATGCTTACCTAGCTTCCTTATGGTGCGTTTTTATGAAGGAAGCTTAATCTTAACTGCAAAGTTGTCTATTAGCTCTTGGAGTCCTTCTACTGCCTTGTTAGCGTGCAACAAATACATACAGATCTTTAGAAAAGTAGCTAATAACGAAGGATCCACAACTTGCACTTCATTGTTCCCAGCTGATTTCTCTTGACTTATGGATGTAGAAGCTTCAACGAAGTTCTTTTTAGCATCCATAAACGTTTCTTTAACCCGGTTTAGGTCGAACCTAAATTTCTTTTCAATAGCCTTGCGCACCCATCCTTCAGTCTCTAGCTACTTCCCCTTATCTTCACCTATGGCAATACCACTAAGCGTTACTATATTAACATTGTGATCTTCTTCACGTGGTTCTGCCCTCATCATCTGGATATTTTGTGTAGGTTTATGGGTTTGCGTCTTTTTTCTTACATCTTTGCTATCAGGATAGGGAAATATTCTATCACATCATCAAATTGTCTGCAATATTAACAAGATGGATGCGTTGGGTTCTAACAGTCATGCACAAAATGTCTAGCTTCACCACAATTATATAAAATAACCTGTCCACATCCTCTGTCAGCCCCTCCCCCTCTTCCTCTTCCATAGCCTTGGAATCCTCCACGCGCTGTGCCTGCCCCCTGATCTGGAGGCTGAGTTTTTGCCTGCATTTGATAGGTAGGGGTTTTATCCATCATTAATTCATAACTTTGGCAATGGCACTCATCATGACCTACAGACTTGCAGAAATTGCAAAACAATTGTTGAGGGGTTTGTACAAACTTCTGTAGTAGATGACAATTTTCTTTCGCATGTTGTCCTATAACCTAACAGATAGTGCACCATGGCGCTTCCACTATGCTTGGCCCAACAGTATTTTCTATCTTCACGGGGACAGCGTCGCCCGCCCCCCCCCCCCCCACCACCAATAAGAGAGTTATGATAAACCACGAATGATCCTTATCGTGCACATGGCCCTTGCATTTCAAGCACCAAACTTCAGCACACACCTCAGGCTGGGCTTCCTTCCCCTTCTTTAGGCTCTGCAACTCTAGGTGCAGACTTGCAAGCTGCGAGTGAATCTGTTGTACTCCAATATCCATATCTTGTATTGGCAAGGCTTCCAGCCTCATTCCGATTTCTAGAGCTTTTGCTTGCATTGTTATCTTCTGCTGTGACAATGGTAATCTTAAGTGGGGCAACAACGAATCAATGTACTAATATTTGTGTTGTTCATCGGTGATGTTCATATTAGCCTACCAAATAAGACATTTTTAACCTTTGATTGAATTCCCATGAGGATTCATTCACCACTTGCTTTATCTCCTTAAACTCTGTAATAGACTACACCTAAGATTTAGGATTCTTAAACTTGTGATTCAATTCTTGATGAGTATCTGTCAATTTCGCGACAAGGTGATCTTGACAGTACTTGATATACTAGGTCAGGGCTCTATCCTGCAGCTACTATGACCAACCGTGTTTTCTTTAGATTATCATCAGTGATCTATTGTGTTGTCCACATAGCATCTACAATGAACCAAAATTGTTCGGGGTCTTCGCTTCTTGCCCCTTTGAAGATCGGCATCTTCATTGTGTTCGCCATGTTGAAAGGTGGAGGTGGAGGTGGAGGAAAAGTGAATGGATGAGGTATCCGCAAGATACCCTGACTTACCAACTGCAGCGCACTTCAAAAATGTGTTTGAAATCATTCCTTCATCATCACTCGATGAGGGTCCTAATAGCAGACTATATTCAAAGCCTAATTCAATGTTACTCCTGAAGAGTTTTCCATTTCTCGTAGTCCCAAACATCAAGGTAAAGGAATAACTTGTTTTTCACACAACAACATCTTAATCAAAGTTTTCAAAGATCGTAAGTACTTACCTCACAATCCTTTGAAGTTTCTCTAAAGCTTCCAAGCACCTCACGAGCTCTAGAGTCCACACAATAGGGATGTCAAGTCTCCACATACCCTGATTGTCTGCCAATATAGATAGCCACTCGTGCAATTTGCAAGGGAAGAAACATAAAAAAAATCAGTTTCATCTAAGTATAGGTATCAAGTCAACCACTACTCCTTGGATAACTGTGGATTTATGTTCTCCTGAGTTACAAACATGTGTTCCTTTCGATCAAGCCACTTCTCGATTTCTTTCTTGGTAGGGAACCACTTATTCAACATTACACATTCCTTAGATTGATCCAGGTCCCAACAATGGAACCATTTGTTGGCTTAAGGGGTCTTGACCCCTGGTTGTTCACGCCAAACAACAAAAGCCTAACAGTTGGCCCTTCCAACAACAACCTGCATAGCGCAAGCTACAGTCTCACCTGAAGTAGTATCAGGGGATGCTAGAACCAGGTTTATACATCCAGAGGCCTGTGTGATGGTCTTCCTAAGGTTCTTATAGCTTACATCTGCATTCGTTCCGACCAATTCCTTCAAACTAGAAGCCATTGCAACTCTATCGAAAAAACCTTTAGACTTTCGTGAAGGTACTTGATTGTAATTAACATGCATGAAAGACACGGGTTCACTACTTTTGCACAATAAACAATATATTCTGAAGCATTTATGATGTAGATCTACCTTCGTGCAGATTTACCTCTTCCAAGTGGTTAACTACAACAGATTTATTTAACAACTTCTCGAGCTCCGCAAAGGAGGTAGATTATACTTATTATGCATAAATATTATAGATCTATTCATTTCGTGCAGAAATTAAGCATTAATTCACATAAAACAGATTACAAAGTGAAGATACATAAACTTAAACAGAAGTAAATAAACAAGGCACAGATGCACAAATTCGACCCAAAACAGTATTTATTAAGACGTAACATTCAGATACAAACTTCTTATCCATACGAACGCAGCTGTAGGGGCCTGCATAGTCAATTGCAGGCTTACCAAGGTCCCCGTGCACTCAACTGCAAGAGCCTTCCCCTCTCTCCTAAGTACAGGAAACAAACTTTTCTTGCCTTAGCACCGTGCCATTACACTGTTTCTCTATCAAAAGTTATCCCTTTAGACTCACTATGACTCAACTATATATAGCCTTTTCACTATAATACCATGACCCACGGACCATGGGTGAGTCTCAAAACCGACCTATCACCTACCCATATGAGGGACTAATGCCCATTTGAATCTTAATTAGCTTCATGCTCCGCTTCCACATTTCATGGAGACTTTACATTATTTAGCAAAAACTTTTTAAAAAATTGACTTAATTAAAAAAAATTGACCCTAGGGACCCCATCCCAATAACTTTAAAGGATAATATCTGACATGAGGTTCGCCTTTGGGATCATGATTCATTGGAGAAGACATTCAAGATGGAAAGAAAAGTTGAAAGAAAAGTTATGGAAACAAGGAATTCTACCACTCACAACTATAAAGATGGAATTGCTGCTGCTACTAGCCTTCCACAACCTACAAGGTTGAAACCACAAAAATTGGAGGAAAAAAGAGAAAAAGAGATTTGTTACAATTGTGATAGAAAATACACTAAAGTTCATAAGTGTGCTGAGAAGAAATTACTTTACATAGATTGTGAAGATGAGGAAGGAAAGGAACAAGAAGCATCAAAAGAGGAGGATATATACTAGGAACCAACCCCATAAAAAGAAGAAATGAATCCAACGATATCTTGTAATTCCTTGGAAAGAATTAACATTCCTCAAACTATCAAGATAGAAGAATATATCAAGAAGAAAAAGGAAATAGTGTTTATTGATTTGGGGAGTACCCATAATTTTATTCATTGTAAGATAACCAAGGAATTGAATTTATTTCTATATCTGGCACCAGAGTTTTAAGTGATGGTTGCAAATGGAGGAACTATAAATTTCTCTAGAAAGTACCATAATATCAAGCTAACCATGGTAGAATATGTATTGAATATTCCAATGGTGGTGTTGATATTGTACTAGGATTCCAATGGTTACAATATTTGGGGACAATAGCTTTCAATTTTCAAGAACTTTTCTTGAACTTTTTTTGGGAAGGAAAGGAAATTGAATTAATGGGTATCATAGTGAAACCAGGGAAGATAATCAGCTCTAACAAAATGAAAAATATTTTGAATAAAGAACAACAAGGTGTAATTACACAATTATGCTCACCAGAGGTTCAAACATCAAAATCATCTATTTCTCCAAATCTCCAAAAAGTCTTTGACAATCATTCCAAGGTGTTTGAGACTCCCAAAGTCCTCCCACAAATTTGTGATTATGATCATGCTATTCACTTGATTCCAGGAAGTGTTCCTCCAAACATCAAGCCTTACAGATATCCCTATGCCCAAAAGAGTGAAATTGAACGCATGGTTGTAAAAATGTTAGAGACTGGTATAATTCAACCTAGTCAAAGTTATTTTTGTGCTTCAACAGTGTTGATGCACAAGAAGGATGCATCATGGCATATGTGTCTAGATTATAGGGAGCTCAACAAGCTCACTATTAAAGATAATTTTCCTATTCCTATCATTGATGAATTGTTGGATGAATTACATGGAGAAATTTACTTCACCAAGATGGATCTTGATTCAAGATATCATCAAATTAGAATGAAGACTGAAGACATTCTGAAAACAACATTCAAAACTCATGAAGGTCATTATGAACTTTTGGTCATGCCTTTTGGCCTTACTAATGCACCTTCCACATTTCAAGGTTTTATGAATTCCATTTTCAAACCCTTTCTTAGAAAATTTGTGTTAGTATTTTTTCATGATATATTAATATACAACAAGTCTTGGAAGGATCATGTTCAACATGTTGAGAGGATGCTCAAACTATTGGAGGAGAAATAATTATATTACAAAAACTCAAAATGTTTCTTTGGAGTATAGGAAGTTGAATATTTGGGTCATATTGTATCTCCCGAGGGTGTTAAGGTAGACCCTAAAAAAATTAAATCCATTAAGGAATGGAAAATACACACAACCCTAAAGCATCTTTGAGGATTTCTCTGGTTGGTAGGGTATTATCGCAAGTTTGTTAAGAATTAGGGAGAATAGCAGCGCCTCTAACAACATTATTGAAGAAATATGCATTTTCTTGGACTCCAAAAGCAACTAAGGCCTTTGAACATCTTAAAGAGGAAATGTGCCAAGCACTGTTCTTAGCTATGCCAGACTTCACAAAAAACTTTATCGTGGAATGTGATGCCTCAGAAAATGGACTTGATGTTGTTTTAATGCAAGAAGGAGGACCCATTTCTTTTGAGAGTCATCAAATCAAGTCAAAGTATTTACACAAACCTATTTATGAGAAGCAAATGTTGGCAATACTACATGCACTAAAGAAATGGTTACCTTACCTAATGGGAAGAAACTTCAAGGTAAAAATAGATCACAATAGTCTTAAATAGTTTTTGGAACAAAGGTTATCTTCAAAAGAGTAGAAAAAATGGGTCACAAAGATGTTGGGTTATGAATTTGAAATCATCTACAGAAAAGGAAAGAAAAATGTTGTTGCAGATGCACTCTCAAGAAAGGATGAGGATTTGGAAGCATTTCTCTGTGCCATTTCTATTATCCAACTTGATTGGATAAATGAATCAAGGGGTGAATGGAAGAATAATGAAGAGGTGTGGATACTTATTCAAAAGATGCAACGAGATCCTAGTACATCAGATACATTTATCTGGAAAAATGATTCATTATGGTACAAATATCACTTATATCTTTGTAAGAATTCCCAACTCAAACAAAATATTCTTTTGGAATTGCACACCTCCCCCTTAGGAGGGAACTCAAGATTTTTAAAAACTTACCATAAGGTCAAGAAGGAATTTTTTGGCATGGTCTTAAATCTGATATCCAAAATTTTGTGGAAGAATGTTTGATTTTCTAACAAAATAAAGTTGAGACAATTAAGATCACAGGTTTGTTACAACCTTTATCCATTCCAAGTCAACGTTGAGAGGAGGCCTCAATGGATTTTATCATAGGTTTACACCAATTCTGAAGGAAAGAGTGTCATCATGGTGGTAGTTGATATATTTACCAAGTATGCACACTTTTGTGAACAATCTCATCCTTTTAAAGCTAGTACAGTTGCTACTGCATTTATGGAAAAAATTCAAAAGCTACATGGAAACCCAAAGATTATTGTAAGTGACAGAGATCATATTTTCACTGGAAATTTGTGGACAGAATTATTTTCTTGCCTTGGTACACAATTAGATCATAGTTGATCTAATCATCCTCAATCTGACAAGAAAATAGAGAAAGTGAAAAAATGTTTGGAAGGATATCTCCTTTGATTCGTATCTAATAAATAGACATAACAGGTCATGTGGTTACCTTTGGATGAATGGTGATATAACACTTCCTTCCATAGTGCAACAAAAATGATGCCATTTATGGAAGTTTATGGATATCATTCGCTATCCATCACATCATCTTTAAGAAAAAATTCCAATGTTCAAGCAGTGGAAGATCATGTCGAGCATCAACAAAAAGTTCTACATCTCTTAAAGAATAACCTCATTCTCGCACAAAATTGAATGAAACCACAGGCAAATCAGCATCATAGTGAAAGAAGTTTTGATGTAGGTGACTGGGTATTTTTACAGCTACAGCCATACAAACAAATGTCCCTCAAGCAAGCTAAGAAGGTTAATAAATTATCACCCAAGTACTATGGTACTTACAAGGTATTGCAAAATATTGGTACCATGGCATACAAATTGGAGCTTCCTGCATCTTCCTGAATACACCCAATTTTCCATGTTTCATGCTTAAACAAAGTTATTGGTGACAAGCTCTTAGTTCAAACAATATTGCTAGAACTTGATGAAGAAGGAAAAATCATAGTGGAGCTTGAAGCAGTCATGGAAACAAGAACCCAAAAGCTACGGAATCGATCAATTTCATAGTACCTCATTAAGTGGAAGAACTTACCTGCTGAAGATTCCACATGGGAGGATGAGAATTTTATACAGTAGCATCTAGAACTACTCAAGCATTGAGGACACCACTTTTTTGAAGGGGAGGGGCATGTTAGGTCACTAGAATACTAGTGTAGCCCCCTTATCATTATTTTTAGTGTAGCCCCCTATTGTTATTGTTGCACTCATGTAGCCCCCATATTGTTATACTTGTGCTCTTACATTATTATTGTTATGTAGGCTCTGATTATATTGTGACCCCTTACACTCCTATATATACCACGGAGGTCTCGTTATTTGTATCATCCAAGAATTGTTCATTTATGTAATGTAAAGGAGTTTTCCCCCTCAAAGAGGATAACTTTCAAGTCATTGATCTATCTTTTCTTCTATTTTGTGAGATGTAAGCAATATTGTTTTTCATGTTTGTGGTGAGGGCCATTTGAACTTGCTCTTGGCTCATCTTACATTCTCTTAATTTGAATGTAGATCCTTGGAAGTGGTATGTCGAACAAGATGTGGGAGAGTATAGTAGAGCACATGAAAACTTGTGTCCTTAGTAAGAAACTATATGTTTATTACCCTGACGAGACAGGAGAAGTTGGTGTTATCTTTAATCGTGTTTATGAAATTGTGGGCCTTATTACGAATGGGAAACATATGTCCATTGAATTTATTTATAACATTGTGAATACATCATTTTTAAAAGCATGGAGATGGTAATTTTGTTAACTAACATCAAATTAAATATGGCTATGGATTTATATTATCTTAAAACATTGTTTCCATAGGTGTTTGTTGATTCATTGGTAAAGAAGGCATATGATAAATGGATGTATACTATTGAATATGATGGTTGGTGAGCCCTGGTATTTCACCAAGAGTGTTACAACTCCCAAGGGATCATAAACTCTATTTATCAACTCAGGGTTCGTACAAACTTCGAGGTTCGTATATATACCTTATCTCCAAGGCAAGCAATTCAGTGTTACATTCGAGCTCCATTTTCTCAAACTTCCATTTCAAAAAAATATGTCTTATTTCCACAAGTTGCTACTCGGTTTGCATCTCCTATTCTTCCAATTCAATCCTCCTTGTCATTGTGTGTATCAATCCTTCAATCATCATTGACAACGAGTCCAAGGGTGCATTCAACTTTTAATGAATTAATTGCATGGCTCGCTATCATTCCTAGCCATGATTGTTTCTTGACATGACAGGGACCATTGAGAGATAACATCCTATACCTTTCTAAGCTCACACCTTTGAGAAAAACTTTTTATTCCATGAAGAGAAATTCCATCGATTATATAGTTGTTACCACCAATGTAGCACCAACCTAAAGTAATTAAATGTAGTTCTTCCATATCTTTGTGATCCATTGTGTGGATTTTCTGAATTAAATGTCAAGATTGAAGAATGATGAAGGGATCGAAGGATTTCAAGGCCCTTCAAATCTGAAGTGAGTTGTTATTCACCTGCCTCCACCAAGATCCAACTATTGGGAGACAATCCTTTGTCCATTTGTGCATGTCATGCATTACCTAGGTATGCCATGTGTTGGTTCTCATGCCACAGAGATAGTCCACCTTCATGTTGAACATACGATGGTCATCAATATGCCTCTATAATCTTCTCAAGGTCACCAAAGAGATAATTATTCTCGACTCTCGTGCTAATTGGGACTTCCTCGAGCTTTTCTAGAAACAATTTTTTTGACAGAGATAATCGGAAATTTAAAAACAAAGTGTGGATTGATTCGAATTGTTCATGGGATTGGAAGGAAAAAACATGAGTCTGGATTTATTTCCATTGTCCCTTGAGTCAATGTTGTTCCTTTGTTGGTCATTTTATCAACCTCAAAATCAAGTTTTCTATACACACGATAAAATTTAATGTGCTCAAATTGATAAGTTTGGAAAATAATTCTATGAAGGACGGGAAGAAGAGAGGAATTAGAATTTTCTTAGCTTTTTTTACTTGTTGAATCACAAGCATTGAATCACCAAAAACCAAAATCTTATAGATTATATTTCTGATTGTTGATCCTAAACCTTTCCATAGAGCTAAATATTCAGCTTGATTATTGGACGAAATGCCCAATCCCCAAGCAAATTTAATCTCTTCTTGTTCATTAGGGTGAAATATAACCCCTCTCACTGCTTCCACCCTTGGATTTCCTTTGGAGGATCCATGAAAGAACAAAGAATATCTCCCTTTTCTAGATCACCATTGTTGAAATTCAAAAGATTCTTGATGAGCCTCATCATTGGATAACTATATGGACCTTAATACACCTCCAAGCTTACTAAAATAAACTCTTCTCATAATTCCCTACATGTTTTAATTATATTTTGCTTAATGAGATGAGTAAAAGTAAGATGTTATGTCTAGTGGTCTAATGTGCATTGTTCGCAGGTTTTTGAGAAAAAATCATGGCAATTTTGGCTAATTAAGGTGCAGGAACTCGAATGAGACAAGAAGGAGAGATTATAAGAGATGGATCTTCCTCACTCATTCGAATATCCCCCAATCAAATCACAATAGCTCGGAGCTGCAAGCAGCCAAGTCATGGAGATCATTGGCAGTCAAGCCAATGATAGTTAAGAACCAGTTCATCTTGAGTTTGGGAGCAAAGCCTCCCTATATTTAAGGAAGTTGTTGGGGACATAAGGAGGCCTAGATTCTCATTAGGATTTGGATTTTTTATGTAAGAGCACTAAGTATTTTCGAGTTGAAGGATTATGGAAGAACACTGTTATGTAATTATTTTTTTGATATGATAATGAGAATGAGCATTTCCTTGATCCAACACTGAGTTGACTCAGAGGACTGAATCTCTTAGGTTAGGGCCCAACCCTAGCAACAGAGGTTCCTCTTATTGCACTTGTATGCTTAGGTTATTTCATATATTAATTGTTGAATTGATTTTGGCATTGTTTCATTGCAAGTAGTGGTGAATTTTATTAGTTTACCTCCGTTTGTGCATAGTTTTAGCAATGGATTTAAAGAGATAAAGTAATACCAAAAATGATATAGTAGGTGGATCTAGCCTCACTCCTCCCTTCAGGGACCATGGTTTGAGGAAAAAATCCTATTCAGCCCCAAAAAGATAGAATTATGATTTCTTATGGAATTTCGGGTTTTTTGCTAATTAGACTAGCATATATTCAGTTTCAAGGATAGGTTTTAGTTTTTATCTCTGATATCTCCAACTTTCTCTTAGATCTCATGGTGTTTCACAAAATTCTACAAGTATTTCCATGCAGGAACTAGGAAATTAAATAATGGAATTATGTTTTCTTATGTTAATTGGAAATATTTCTTGTTTGATATAATTCATGGGTAAATGCTAGTGATGTGTGTATTTCAGGAGTTTCAATGGTGCAGGTGTTAGTTCCAGTCTTCGTAGCCTGTCACTAGGGATCAACATGAGCTCTTACTATGTCGGGTTTTGTTAGATGTTTTGCACATGATTTTCAGCACAAAACATGTCACAAGTGTGTCCATCAGATGAATCTGGGAAAAATATTTCCAACGGTATATCACACTCCCATAACCGGTTCCTGGATTAGAAGAAATGAATGAGTGATTCTTGGTTATGCATATTTTGAGGTCAGTTGCTGTACACAATGACAAGTTTAGTAAAAAATCAGTTTCTAAAATAATGGTAAGGAATTTTTCAAAAGTGAAAGAGGTTTTTGTTCATCACATACTAAATAACAAAAACCTCCTTCAGTTTATGCACAGGTGCTACTATGTGAGAGATATATAGTGATATTTGGAGCCTACACTAAAACAAAGAAAATTTTTCATATTTTTCACTGTTTTAGTCATTTTAGTGCGGGGCCATTTTACAGCAGATGGAAAGTAATTTTGCAAAATACAAGGAGGTTTTTGTTATGCACAAGCCATATAACAAAAAATTCTTTCATTTTATTCACAGGTGTCATGGATTGGGATATGTGACTAGATCTTTACAGCTCATTTTCACAAATTTAAATTTTTAATGATTTTCTGTTTTAGAGATGATTTTGTGGAACAGATTTCGAGCTACTGGAAATGAATTTCCCAAATTGGAAAGAATTTTTTCTCCAACATGACCATATCTACAAAAACCTCTTTCAGTTTTGTAATAGGTGTTATGGTTTAGGAGATACGAGTTCATCTTCAACACCTATTTTCAGAAATTCGGTCCAAGTTTAATGTAACTAATTCTATTTTGAAGAAAATGGATAAGCTCAATATCTTAGTACAAGGATTAGAAAATGTACATATTTTATGAATTTCATAGTGTAGGGGTTGGATTTTGGTAGAAGGTTGGACATTTGGGATTGCTTGGCACTCCATTGTACATTTGATTTCTGCATTTTTGACAAAGGAAAGACCAGGGTTTTGCAGCACTTGTTGGGATCCTTGTGGCTCTGTGTTTTGATGGTGTTTTTCTTCATGTAATTGTAAGTTCATTGATGTTTTATGTATGCCATTTACCTTCTCTTTGCTTCTAAAATTAAACAAATTAAGTGACAAAGGTAGAATTCATGAATTTGCTGTGCTTTGCCTTTTAGTTTTGTTTAATTCTCAATGTTTTCTTCAGTTTGAAGAGGATTCTTGATAGCCTCTTTCCCTCTTCAACTCCTCAGCAGTCCTTTCTATCCTTTCATTTAATCTAAAGCATCAAAACTATTTCCTACCTTGCCCCAACCAAAACTCTGCAAAAATTTGGCCTCATCCCCGAACCCAAATTTGCCTTTCTCTTTTTCCAACACAAAACCCCAAAAAATCAAATCAAATTCTTGTACTTCATACCTAGCCTAAAATTAGCTTTTAAATCAGTCATCTCAAGCCCCATCGATTATCTTTTGCTGAGATTGACCTAGAGAGAGCCCTCTCCTGTCCTCGTAGGGCTAGCTACGAGGTTGAGCGTGGTTTGATGTGGACCTAGAAGCTTACCTTTTCAGCCTGAGGTAAATCTAGGCTCTAACATAGTGGTGACCATACTGGGGAAGAAAAGTTTATTTGTTTTTTAGTGTTCTTTGTTTTATAAACTACAGACGGAGTCTAAATATTACCCAGGTAGCCTTCGAAACGCTTTTGCTTTGCATTAGCGCAAGTAGATAAAAGCTACTTCAGTCAATCTCTGGTCTAGTCTTATAAACGGAATATCTAACTTGCAAATTGCCCCAGTACAATTTTGTAATCAAGTTCAGATCTGATTGCTAACGGTGGACAACAGTCAGACACATATGAAGGTTGGAATCATCTACCTGGCGACTCCACTATTCGAAGTCCCAAGTTTCAAAGTATTGATGGTGGCTCCACTGGCTAAATGAAGGACTCAGATGTTGCTTCTATTTGTTCAAGGTATTCATGTATCGATTTTTCTAATCTTCCTGGTTTTCCTAATCAATGACCAAAGGATGTATACATTTTGAGTAATGGCCCTAAATTCAATGGGGAAGATCTGACTTTAACTCTAGAACATATAGAAAATTTCAAAACATTTGTGGACATTCTTAGAGTTAAAAAGGAAGATGTCTTCATCAGATTGTTCTTTGATTCGTTTCAAGGCGAATGTAGAAAATGGATTGAAGGTTTTCCTATCATATCTATTAAGTCCTTTGCAGATTTTTGGCATGTCTTTCTTGAAACATGGATGGAAAAAGAGGAAGAATTCAAAATAGAGGTGCCCTCTATTCAAGGTTTTAGAGAAAGGGAAGATATGTGCACGGATGATGAGGTAGATGAGAACTTTGCTTCATCTCTTTCTTCTTATCTGAAATCCTGTCGATGCAGCCATGAAGTTAAGCTCAATTTTTTGCAAGAGTTTGCCATCAAAATTGAAGGGGATCTAATTGAATTGGAGACCCAAATACAATCCCAGGATCTAGACTATTGAGTCCCATTCTTTGTGGACCTTTTTCAGCAGAAGGAACAGAAGGTGAGGCTGCCCATGGATATTTGCATTGATAGTTTGCAGCTGGAAGCATGCAGTGAGGAGTTGGGGCAGCAAACAGAGTCTAGTTTTTTCAATCCTATTGCAACGTACATGGAAAATTTTTTCAGTTTAAATGATAGATCAAATTGTCTTTAACACAACCAGACTCGTTATGTGCATGTATGGCTGTCAGCGTTTACATTTGTGTCCTGGTTGAAGCACTTTCAAGAAGCATCCTTGTCACAGTTACTTGATTGGTTGATATGGCATTACAACATTACTTGATCTATCAATTTTGCAGAAAAGTGGGTTAGATTTGTACATAAATAAGCTGCATGAGGTAGCATTTCAGTTTTCGGTATTTGTTTATGTACAAGTTGCAGTATGTATATGTTTTTGGATTGGTATGAATTGTTTTGGGTTTGCAGTTGTTCGACCATCCATGCCCAATGGAAGAGGCACTGTCTACTTTCCAGAGATCTGTAGTTCTTGGCACCTCCAAGGAGCTACCATCCCCATTGGAGCCGATGTTAGTTCCAGTCTTCGCAGCATGTCACCAGGGATCAACATGAGCTCTTACTATGTCTGGTTTTGTTAGATGTTTTGCACATGATGTTCAACACAAAACATTTCACAAGTGTGTCCATCAGAAGAAGCTCGGAAAAATATTTTCAACGGTATATCACACTCCCATAACCGGTTCCTGGATTAGAAGAAATGAATGAGTGATTCTTGGTTATGCATGTTTTGAGGTCAGTTGCTGCACACAATGACAAGTTTAGTACAAAATCATTTTCTGAAATAATGGTTAGGAATTTTTCAAAAGTGAAAGAGGTTTTTGTTCATCACATACTAAATAACAAAAACCTCCTTCCGTTTATGCACAGGTGCTACTATGTGAGAGATATACAATGATATTTGGAGCCTACATTAAAACAAAGCAAATTTTTCATATTTTTACTGTTTTAGTCATTTTAGTGCGGGGCCATTTTACAACATATGGAAAGTAATTTTGCAAAACCCAAGGATTTTTTGTTAATAACGAGCCATATAACAAAAACCTCTTTCAATTTATTCACAGGTGTTATGGATTGGGATATGTGACTAGATCTTTACAGCTCATTTTCACAGATTTAAATTTTTAATGATTTTCTGTTTTAGAGATGATTTTGTGGAACCGATTGCGAGCTACTAGAAATAAATTTCCAAAATTTGAGAGGGTTTTTCTCCAACATGACCGTATCTACAAAAACCTCTTTCCGTTTTGTAACAGGTGTTATGGTTTAGGAGATACGAGTTCATCTTCAACACCTATTTTCAGAAATTCGGTCCAAGTTTAATGTAACTAATTCTATTTTGAAGAAAATGGTTGAGCTCAATCTCTTAGTACAAGGATGAGAAAATGTATATATTTTATGAATTTCATAGTGTAGGGGTTGGATTTTGGTAGAAGGTTGGACATTTGGGATTGCTTAGCACTCAATTGTACATTTGATTTCTGCATTTTTGGCAAAGGAAAGACCAGGGTTTTGCAGCACTTGTTGGGAGCCTTGTGGCTCTGTGTTTTGATGGTGTTTTTCTTCATGTAATTGTAAGTTCATTGATGTTTTATGTATGCCATTTCCCTTCTCTTTGCTTCTAAAATTAAACAAATTAAATGACAAAGGTAGAATTCATGAGTTTGTTGTGCTCTGCCTTTTAGTTTTGTTTAATTCTCAAATGTTTTCTTCAGTTTGAAGAGGATTCTTGATAGCCTCTTGCCCTCTTCAGCTCCTCAGCAATCCTTTCTATCCATTCACTTAATCTAAAGAATCAAAACTATTGCCTACCTTGCCCCTGTAGGTTTTAACCCCATACAGAAATTACCTGCATACGAATTCTAGATCACAGGAAAAATAAAAATGCGAGAGCATAACACATAAAACACATATACACAGAGATTTCCCACTGGATCTCAAAACCGAGACTACCAGCTTGATTTTTCATTATGTTCCTTTCAATGTTACAATAATACATGCCGAAGCATCCATACCATGGACTGAAAAACCATCACGTCTAATACCATGGACCAAAAAACCAT
>APFE031515832.1:110510-142520 GCA_000404065.3 Pinus taeda
ATATATGCATGTATGTGGTCAATATATATCTGGTCCTATATTGTTTATGACTGTAGATCTCTGCACTTTGAAGGTATTATGCTGCTTTGACTTTACAGGTACTCTTTGAAGCGGAGTGGTCAAGGGAAGAATGGCAAACATCTATCAAAGAGGAGAAGGAAGAAGCAGAGAACCAAGCGAAAGATAACGGTTGGTATTCTTTTCTCCTCTGCTATCTACTTCTCATAAAGGAAAGCAAAAGTAACTTTAATTTGTTTGTTTCTAATATAGCTACCCATCTTAGTGGGACTAGTAGCTTTGCATAGACATTATATTTCCCGATAACAAGGTCTCAGTGAAGGAAAGATGTTTATAATTTGTATTTACATTTATTTAGTATATGAAATTACAAATTGAGAGATGGTCGAAGGATCAAAGGTTCACATGAAATGATTGGAAATATATTTTTATCTATATGAAGAGCTCTAGTACATATGCTACAAAATGTTTGTAATTGTGTCTAAAGAGCTCAAGCAAGTTAGCTATTGAAGCCTCTAATGTGGAAAACAACATTCTTTATCTTATCACTTTAAGTGAATCCCTTTTTGCATCTAAATGTATGAAGTGTTGATTCTAACTACACTATAGCCATGGCTTCCAGATATTCTTATTGTTTTATTCTCTTCTTCTACAAATGCTCTTGACAGTGATGGAAATTTGGATGGTTAAATTCAAAACAGCGATTTGACGATTTGGTTGAAGATGGTGAGAGATTTTCCTCTTCTTGGATTGTAGCATTTGCTGATGTGGATTGTAGCTCTGTCAATGTCACAAAATTTTAAGTTGTCATCCACATGAAGATCATGCAGTTGAAGGGGCCTCTAATGAAAAAAATGATTCACAAATTGACGACAAATTCTATCATGCTATGATTGAATTTATGGAAACAATTATCAAGTTGTTGCAAAAAGGGGATACTAGAATTCTCCAAGTTATTGTAAAAATTATTGTGTCACTAACATCATTGTTTTTGAAATAAAAATATTATGGAAATGTTTTTGGCTTACTTCATTTCATGTGTGTAAAATTGCTACAGAATGGAAATGTCCAAGAAAGAGGCCATGATATTTTTCTAAATAAATGCTTGCTGAAATCTTTAGAAAATATAAGTATTCATGTACAAAAGGCCCTGGAGTCTCTAGTGGATCAAAATCAAGAAAAAATGCTTCAAGTTGCTAAAGGGCTAGCTGAAAATGTTCTCGCAAGGTTTGAATTCCAATGCCAATCTAAGGGCATTTTATAGACAAAGTAATTTTGAAAGGAGAATGGATGAACAAAAGAAGCTATCTTATACTAATTGAGATTGAGGTAGTTCATGTGTTTGGAGATATCACACAAATTGGATTGGACATGGAAGCATTTTAAAAATTAATTTTTGGCTTGGATGGCAAGATTGGTACACCAAAAAGGATATTATTAGGTTCCGCCACCTATTCTATTAGCAAAAATTATGGACAAAATTGTCTTCTAGAATTTTATTTCTAATGTGAAAAACATAATACAATACATTATGAAATGACGAAAGAGTTAAATTTGTTCCTCTTTTTCCAATAAAAATTGTTGGAATAGAATAAAGACTTACAAATGGATAGAGCATCAATCATAAGTTAAATTCTCAGGTCAAAAAATCAAACATAAGATCAACAATTTGAGATTATTTCTAGATTTCAAGGAGAAAAGTAGACATCAAAGAAATTGTTCTAGATTTGACTCTAGCAACTTCAATGGTCTATAACTAGAGTAGATGATTTATTCCTCTTTTTCAAAATAAAATAAAAACAAAAATAGGATTGTGTTGACGCTTTGCAAGATAATATGGGTTTTGAAACAGACAAGTTTTTCCAATGTCAATTTAATTCATGAATTAGCCTTCACATATAACTTAACATAAGCAACATAAGAACACATAACTCATGTAGGAATAATGAAGAGATAAAAACATATTTGTTGATGGAGTTCAACCCTCCTGGGCCACATCTCTAGGCCTACCAACATAGCTAGACCACTAATATATTCAGCAGAAAAATGGAATACATAAAGAATTAGCTGATGTTAAATATGTGGCTATTACCCCTACATGGTAATGTTCTCCTACAAATAACCCTCCCAAATAGAAGCAACGAAAAGCATCTTCTAGAAATATGTCATACTCCAACTGAAATGAGCTAAAATGAGCACGTGAGCACTTAAATTCCCAATTGAAACACATAACCAAAACTTGCTTCAACATAACATAACGAGAAAAGTGAACTTTAGTTGAACTCGTCAAGTTACAGTTGATGTGGTAGAATTCTAAAGGTGAGAATACCCCTACAAGGCCTTCTCCATGCCCATACACCTTCTAGAACTGCTTCCAAATCTTGATTGATCCATACACCTTTGGTCTCAAACCTGAAAAAACTATACTTAATTTTCTCAAATAAAAAATTAGATGTCACCAATGGATTCAAAACATATAAAAACTCCTAAGTAGATTCTTTTTTATCTCAATTTGGCCAAAAAATCAAAAGGATATGGCTCTCCAAAGCTCCATATGAGTTTTAGAGTTAATCATCCCACAAATGGGAACATATATATAACTGTCTTACAATTATGCCTCGAATTCCACTAATCGAGTGAAAATATCTTCCTTTGCCAGTGCATTTTGTACGTTCATTAATTTGTGCAATGACCCCTTAAATCTAAACATCATGGCCATATGGACCACATGGGTTCGAGGGATGGGCCTTGGTGTCAACCCCCACCAACCTGGCCCTTAAAACTTGGGTGTGATCTTGTATGCATGCCACAGGACAACATGTTGGCCTAACCACCTTCCCTTCATGCCTAGACCCATTACCCTGTGCTCCAGTCATATCAGGGTCCAAAAGACTCAGGGTTGGCCTCGTGATGCAAGATCCTCCCATTGTCGGCACCCTTCTCCGTGCTATCAATTATATAGATGGAGCCATGACCTTGGGCTAGGGCTAAGCCCTGAACTTTGGGCTCAAATTCTTGTGATTTGATGGGTGTATGGTGACTGAGGGCTAGGGGTTTAGCCCTGACCCCTTACCCCAAATGGGCATGACATAACCCTTAAATAAAGGTTCTACCCTTATGGTTATAAGAACCACCAATGGGCCTATTTGTAAGGATCTTTATTGCTATATGGGAGGTCTTGTTGTCGATCCTCCAAAGGTTTGTTGGGCCCATTACCAAACTTTTGGCCTCCATTGGGGTGCCATGTGGTGGCACATGACTAGGCCAAATGGCACCACTTCATTGGTCCACTTCAACTTGTACAAACCAATCAAAATCGCCCACCTACAAATGAGCTATAGGATGCCAAATGTCAGCACTTGGTTGGCTTTTACTTGTATAATCACCCTACTGACTTAGTCATAGAGTCAACCCAGTAAGTTGCCCAGTCAACAAAACTACTCAAATTTTACCTATTTGGGAAAATGATCAGAACGTGGTATCTAGAGCATACGGTGTCAGATTTAGGTGAAACGAAGATATTTATATTCAAAATGGTGCACACTTTGACTTGTCACCAATTTCAAGACTTTCTCGGCACTTTCATTTTTGAGCTAAAAATTGATCACCTAATCACACCTCCCCACTAAGAACTTTTGGACTCCAAAATTTTACTTCCCTAGTCAATATAAAGGGGATGGAACTCAAAAACACCCAAAAACGCAATCCAAAATAATACTTTTCAATTGGTGCCCTTCAAGCCCAAATTAAGGTACTTCACTTATCTTCTTCGTGGAGTGGAAAAGGCCATGCAAGGTCCCTTCAAATATTCATCATGCTTGGGATATGAATGAGCATTGTCACAAGGTGGTGACATCTCATCCTCAGATGGTTGATGTGCCTCAAGCCATTTGGAGCATTCTCAGAACTCCCTTTGACCATATCCTAATCCTTGATACTTCGGTCCCTCCTCAACCATAATTGGATTGGTAATACCTTGGCCACTTATACGGAGGCGTCCACCTTCATAACCCATCTTGGAAATAAAATTCATACCTATGCCTTTGGTATGTTTCTCAAACACTACAAAAGAAGTGTTATGCACATAAATAGAAGGAATGGTACTTGAAATGCTAATTACCTCCTTAAGCTTTTCATTCATCATTTTAGCTTCTAATGACGACGAAAATGATATTGCAGATGACTCTAGCCACCCACTCTTATCAAATGGAATATGTTGTGCTTCTTGAAGATGTTTGAAAAATACACATGCATCATCTTCCACATATGGCCCAAAACCACTATTTGAACTAGGACCACATACTGGATTTGTTCTGGAGTTTTCTCTTGCTGGTAAAGGAGTAGAACTTTCAGCAACTTGTTCTTCAAGCATATGTTGGAACTGAAGTCACATTTTACTCTTCTCCTCTTTAGTTATATCTAACATCGTTCTCAACTCTTTGTTCTCCATATGAAGAGCCAAATTATGCTCCTCTAGCTCTTGGAGACTCTTTTTTCTTCCCATTCTCGCAACTTGGTCAACTGGTGCTCCATTACCAAAATGATCTCCAATTGGAATAGGTGATTTCTTCCTCTTTTCGAAAATAAAATAAATAAAAATAGGACCGTGTTGACACTTTGCAAGATAAAATGGGTCTTGAAACAAATAGGTTTTTCCAATGTCTCTTCAAGTCATGAATTATCCTTCACATGTAACTTAACATAAGAAACATAATGGCACATAACTCATGTAGGCATAATGAAGAGATAACAAAAGATTTGTTGTCAGAGTTCACCCCTCCCAGGCTACATATTCGGGCCTACCAACATAGCTAGACCACTCATATATTCAGTGGAAAAATGGAGTACATAAATAGTTAGCTGATGGTAAATATGTGTTTATTACCCCTAGAAGGTAATGTTCTCCTACAAATAACTCTCACAAATAGCAACAACACAAAGCATCTCCTACAACAATGTTGTTGTAACATAAACAATTTTGATAAGTTAGATATTTATAAAAGAGGGTATAAAAAAATAGAAAACAAAAAAATATAATAAAAGAATGAAAATATGAAAATTGTTGAAAAAATATGAAAATAAACCCCATGAAAAGAAGAACAAGTGTACAAGTGAGCAAACTTATGACACTTGAAATAATTCATGTTTGAATAATATAGTATAATCATGGTCGAACATGTTTAAATTTATGTTCTTAGATTAGGAAATAATTCAACCAAACTATTTAATCTTGGTTGAAATTAGAACATAGGATAGATTAGGGAAAAAGGTGACCAAAGATTTTAAACTTGATCAATTTCATTTTATGCACTAGAATAGGGTTAAGAGTTACTTTATAAATAAAAAAAATCATGCTAGATCAAATGTGCCTTTAGGGATTTAAATTATGGTTTGATAGATTTATCTTAATTAAATTATGAACTAATCATGTCATTTAAACATGTTTAGCAAGATGTCATAAGCATTAAACATGAGTTTTATTTTAACGTTGGGAGACGATTTGATGTTTTACTAGCTTGTAATATCTAAAGGGAACTTTTCAACGACCGTGGTTTTCCCCATAGAAATCAAAGGCAGGGAAATCACTTCACACCCCCTCCTCCAATTTCCTGTTAACACCAGCAGGGGTCAGAAAAGTGGTATTTCTTTTCCTAGGCCCCACACAACATGGCAGTCCCTCGTGATTTCACACCCTCCTTGTCCAAAACCACTTACCATTGCTCCCTCACTCTGAAATCTGCCTATCGCACCCCCACTACCCCTAATGATCACCACATCACTTCTCCAACTACACCTTCCAGTAATAACATCCCGCCACTTGTCCATATATCATTCACTCACATCTTATTCCCATTACGATTTACATGTTATACACCATATCCATTGCAATTTTTCCTGTTGCCAATCAATACACCTTAATCCCATTCTATAACAGATTTAACCACAATGGTAAGTGATCATCAAGCCTATAAAATCACCTTAACTCATTTCACATGACTCTCCTAAATTGAAAGTATTGTTTTAAGTTTTCACGACCCCTAATGTTCAACACTTGTCAATTTCAACAATTCAGAGCCCAAATACCCTTGACAAAGATTGATTTCTTATTCAAGTACCTGTAAAGAAATATGTTATAAAAATGAGTCATAGAGAATCATGGGAAGTAATCAAGAATTTAACATCTATGTATGGGAAAGTGATCTAAGGAAAAATAATCTATTTTCTATACTTAGGTGAAGGGGAAGGCTCCTACAGCTATGTCCACGAAGACATTTGTAAGCTTTTAGATGACTGCACGGGCGCTTGTAGTTGTGTTCGCAGGGACGAAAGAGTGTGTAATAGAAGGATTGAACATAATAAAGACCATTTTGGAGCAATATCTATGTATTTGTGCCTTTATGTTTACTTCTGCAATTCCTGTGTATTCGCTCTATTTTATGCATTTATCATAAGAAACACTTAATTAATGCACAAAAGTAGTAGATTTGTTAGTTCACTTGATGATACAAATGTTTAAAGAAATTGATGTAGAGTTAGAAGTTGTTACCTATAAGTTATCATAATTCCCACATTTCAAGGGTTAAGGTTCACGAAGGTGGGGTTAAAGCCCTAGAAGTTATAGAAACCCATGACACAAACCTCTGGATGTAGAAACCTAGTTTTTCCATCCCCTAATACTGCCTCAGGTGAGACTGCAACATGCACTATGCAAGTTGTTGCTGAAAGGGCTTATAACGTAGGGTTTTGTTGGTTGCCGCAACTAAATTTCAACTTGGGTCCAGACCTTCACAAGCCAACAAATGGTTATGTTTCTAGGATTAGGATCTATCTGAGGATGGTATGATGTCCAATAAATGGTTCCCAACTAAGAAGGAAATCAAGAGGTGGATAGATTGGAAGCTGCACGAATTTGCAGCCTAGTTGAATAGGAATCTGGGCCTGTCAAAGGAAGAGTGGTTGAATAGATACCGAAATACAGATGAAAAAATAATTATTCTACTCATTTCAATGTGAATTACACCAGTGGTTTTCTAAATTGGAGGATAGTCAAGGTACGTGGAAGTTGGGTAGCCCTATTGTATGGACTCTAGTATTGGTAAGGTGCCTGGAAGCTTCAAAAAACAAGATCATGAGGGCTGACGATTACTGGATCGATAGCGTTTTGGGCAGTTTCATCACTTAATCTATGATCGATACATCTATTAGCTATAGTGAAGCAAATCACCAATTTTTCAAAGGACCAAGAGGTAAGTATCTGAAGTCCCTCAAAACCTGGATTAAAATGCTATTGTGCAAGAAAAGGGTTATTCCATTGAATTAATGTTTAGAATATATTTGATGGGAACTACGCAAAGTGGAAAGACATTCAGAAGAGATCTAGATTCAGGTGTTGAGTGCAACCCTATGTTGGGAGTGTCTGATAATGATGAAGAAAGTAGTATTTTGAAAACACCTCTAGGTGAACTGCAGATGATAAATCAGGGTATCGTGAGAATACCACATCCATCCACACCACCTCCACCATCACCTCCTCCTAACACAACTACACCTCTGCCTCCACCTCCACATCCACTATTCACCATGGCTAATGCTATGAAGATGCCCATATTCAGAGGTCTGGGGACATAAGACTTTGAACGATTTTGGTTTTTAGCTGATGTTGTGTGGGAGTCATAGCCAATTATAGATTATGACTTGAAGAAAGCACAACTAGTCACAACATTACAAGCTAGAGCACTAAGCTGGTATATTAAGTATTATTCGGCTCATCGAAATGTAGAACTCGAAGAAATGAAGAAAGAACTCAATAATTAATTCAAGAAGCCTAAGTCGCAAGCTCAGTCAGTGACAAAGGTCAAAGAGATCTAGCAGATGATGAACGAGTCTGCATGGGATTTTGATCACGGGTTGAAATATATGCTCCAGTAGGCTAATATGCAGATCCTAGATGACCAACATAAGGACTGGTATATTTCTTCGCTACAACCTCATTTTATATTGCCACTGTCGCAACAGAAGATTGGAACATAGGCTGAGGTGCTAGAGATTGCTATGAAATTAGAAGTCTCACATATTCAGGATACAAGTCTGGGAGTGCATCAGATTCAGTCACATTTGGCTAGCCTACATATGGAGTTGAATAGCCTCAAGAAAGGAAATGAAGTCCAAAATGAGGTTGACATGAAAGTATGGTGTTTGAAATTTAAGGGTCAGGGTCACGACAAGGACCATTGCCCAGTGTACTGGAATTATCTTGTTGGGGGTGGACCTACCCCCTAAAGCTAGAAAACATCGATGGGCCAAGTACAAGAGTAGTACCTTGGTGGGCTATTTGTCAGATTACACAAAAACACATGACAGGAAATTTTCATTTGTTGAATAAGTTTTTACAAACTCCCCAGCAACTATTATGTAATTTCCGTAAGTTTGTGGGTCATGACAAGTGAAATTGTTAGAGTGATGAATTAATGATGGAAAAAGCACCAACATAGAGAGTATAGATGGAGGCTCATCATTAGGATGAAGGAACAAATGTAGCGCATGGAGGATTTTAGGGTTGAGGAAGAGTACGGGGAGGAGGGGATGGAAGAGGTTTTGGCGAGATCATTTGTTACAATTATAGAGAACCGGGTCACTTTGCACGAGATTTTTAAAATCCAACACACCCCTCCTACCAATATTATCGAGAGTTTGATCATTTCATAGAATATTGTCCCATGCTCATCACGAAGATGTAAGAAAAGAAGATTTAGACTCAGCAGCTTACATAGAACATCTAGATAATGAGATCAAAATTGTGCAAAGAGGGTTCTAGTATTAGTATTTTCATGCAAAGTGGTGTAGCTACTGAGGAGGATAAAGGGAAGAAACCAAAGGAAAATGTATGGGTTTTCAAGGTTGTTGATAAGGAGACTAGACTCGATGTAAATAAAGTAAAGGAAATGTTTATGGAAGCAAAAAGGAGATTCATGGATGCATGAGCTTCTACTTCAAGAACTCAAAGTATGACATGGGAAAGCCTGAAGACATCAGTACTATGCAGAAGGAAGACACTTCATTATTAGCATCAATTTTAAAAACTTGCATGACACTTTTAAGAGATAAGAAGGCAATAGAAGGACTGCAAGAATTGATACATAACTGCATTGGAAAGAATAAGTCACTTCTAGAACAACGCGTGGTACATAAGGTGGGAAAAAGTAAGAAAATGATTGGTCGTGAAATGAGATTGACTGCATAGATAGGAGAATTCGATATGGAACAAGTAATTCTTGATTTGGGGTCTGATGCAGATGTTATGCCAAAGAAAACCTGGGAAAGAATGGGAAGACTAGTGCTACAGTGGTCCCGGATCCAGTTGAGAATGGTGAATTAGAAGAAGATCATTCCTATGTGGCACCTACATGGGGTGACTATGGATATTGAAGGGGTGTGTGCCATAGCCGATTTTGATGTGATCAAAATAGTGGACGACAGTAACCCATATACAACGCTACTTGGAATTGATTGGGAATTTGGTATGAATTTAGTCATCAAACTTAAGAAGTGAAGTATGACATTTGAAAAAGGGAATCAAGGGATATCATTCCGTTGGATCCAGCCAAAGGTGCACGATATACTAAACTAGTCCACGATTATGATGAGGAGGATGATATTGAGCAAATCAATAAGCTTACTACATGAGAAGAAGACTGGATCAACTATAAGGAGGATGGAAAATTATGTGGGAAAATGATATCTCCTGCAATTTGGATTCAGATGAGGAGCTCGAACACTGGAAAAACAGGTTGCATGAAGTATCGTCGTTGTGGTGCAATAGGTTTACAAAGTCACTATGATGTATATCGACTAAGGTATGCAACTTACCATACTATAATGGCTTAGAAGATTTGAATATATTCCTAGATAAATTTGAAAGGGATGTACCAAAAGAACATCGGTTCCACACACTAGACATCGCGCTGAGAGCGATACCTGCAAGACAGTGGGGTTTGCATAAGAAAATATTTGCATATTGGAAGGAATCTTGGTGGATGATGAAGCTACAGTTTGGGTATGCCAATGCCTACATTACAGAGAAATACATAGGGAAGGGAAATCCACGTGAGTATCTAGCTTGATGGACAAAAGCATGGGGAGAAGAAAAACATCCAAAATGGGTCCATATATTCTGCCACACTTTGGATGCGAGCCCGATCAATTGGTATCTAGAAACGAAGTTACGACATGGAACTTGTTATCACTGACAAAATTTCAATGCTAAATGTCTGCAAATAAGCACATGAACCCTTTTAGCAGTTTCGCAGCGCAAAATGTTCAAGTGATTTTGCAGCGCATAATTCATATTTTGCATTGGCTGCGCTACAAAACGCCATGGAAGGAATTAAGCAGTGAGGCTAATAGACCAGTTTCTCTGGTTCATGTTGATGATTCTGAGTCTCCAGAGGATCAAGATGGGCAAATAAACTTTTCTAATGAATCCTCGTTGGATTTCAGGAATGATGAGCGGATCCATGTTACTAATGAAGTGCGTAACAGTGGTCATGCCACATTAGAGGAGGGATTGGCTTAAACCCAAGGCTTATCACTAATTTCTTCAGTTGTTGATGTTATTCAAGCTCATTATCGTTGGCTATAGAAACGAAACGTGAAGGCTTTCGCCACAGTTTAAATACCTGGTGTCTATCACCGTTTCCGGTCTTCAATACTCCTGCTCGTTGGTATAAATAATAAAGCCATGGTTTTGTGTCTCAGGTTTTCCATGGGTGGAAATCAATGTCCTATTTGCTTGGAGCCTATAACAGTGGATGCATTTTTGGATCAATATAAGTTCTGCTATCATTGTATACTACAGTGGTCTGAAGTGCTTTCCAACCAACAACATAAGGCCTTTTCACATCTGCATTACCCTCTTTGCAAGATGCAGAATAGCTCAATAATACATAATTTTATTGGTCCAACATTTCAATGCCACTGTGTCTCAAAAGTTGCCTGCAAAGAGCTTTGACTTGTCAGAAGCACACATTCGCAGATTAAAGGTCTATTCTGAGCCTCCAGATGTTGCAGTTAGCAATAATCAAGCTTTGGGTACTAGAAACAACATGGGAATCTACCAAGTAGTCGTTGGTTGCAATGTTGGATACACAGAGAGCTTCAGGCTCTAATGCAAGAAGAGGATGTGGACATTGTTATGAAACATGTCCTTGGAGTTTTAGAATCTTTCCAAAGAAGGACAACACAAAAGATTGGAATCAAGACATGCACAATACAGGTCGTCAGTTTCAGATGCTGTAAGGCCCTTCATATTTAAAAACTCCGGTAGATTGGATGATGAGCTCGAGGCATTTTTTATTTCAGGTTTAGACATTGCAGCTTACGATGAGTTTACCTTTCAAGGAGGCACAATTGGGTTTATTTCAGAGAGCTCCTCTAGCAGGAAACTCTTTAATAGAGATGCAACTGTGCCGTATGCTTCATCTGAGGCTGCGCAGAATGTAAACACTGACAGATGCCAAAGAAAAGAACAGTCTCAATGCCTTGATCTACTTGATGAAGATGTGGAATTTGGATTTGGTTGTTGAGTTCAAACAGAACAGGAGCTATAGAGAAAAGTACAGTCAATATGATACTCTAGCTATAAATGCCTCATGAGGTTTTGGAGCGGAAAGTTGCAAAGCAGGCCAATCCTAAAGAGTCTGTATTGTAGCGGAAATAGGGGATTGATACTGCGAATTTGGTTTATTCGCAGTCATTAATTGGGGTTTTGAACCCGCAACCTAGCGTTGGATTGGCAATTCTTCCTGTGTATACCCTGAGGAAAACAGGTGGCAATCAGAAAGCAAAAGGAATATATTTCAAAGACTTCGGTCCACGTCAACAACTCCCAGACAACAGCAATGTTGATAGGCTTCGGGACTTTATAAAGCATGTATATGTTGACAAGAGGTATAATGGTGATAGAGGCGGTGATAGAACTAGCGGTGTTATGGTGATCGTTCTGGATCCGGTGATATTTGGAGTTTGCCAAATTTGATTAACTTTTTCTTGTATGAGAACGGGCTCAGCGATTTCATGGAGCTTAACTGTCTCACCCCCCGGCACCGTCGAGTACAAGGCGTAGGATTGTAGTATCTTCTTTTTGGAGAGACAACATATAAAATGGCTGCTGCTGCAGCTCAGCACTTTGTAGCCTGCCAATCTCGCATTACTAATTCTGCCAGAAGTCGTTCTTCGAGGACTGCATTGCCCTCAAAGAATACAGGGAGCAGTAATGCTACCAGCTCACTAGGTCAAATTGCCCACTACCAGGGCCTGCGGTCGATTAGAAGCAGAGACTTGGGACAACTTCAGAGCCATGCAGAGGCAAATTTTAAGCAAGTGTTGAGGAAGGCACTTAGTGGTGGTTCCAAGGGTCCCAAGGGATTGGTCACTTGTAGCGGTGGGATGAATCTGGTTTTTGTATCAGCTGAAGTGGCCCCCTGGAGTAAAACTGGAGGTCCTGGTGTTCTAGGAGGATTGCCACCTGCGCTGGCTGCACATGGTCATCGGGTTATGACAGTATCCCCATGTTATGATCAGTATAAAGACTCATGGGATACCAACGTATCGGTTGATGTAAAAGCAGGTGATAGAACTGAAACTGTGCGATTCTTCCATGTTTACAAGAGGGGAGTAGATCGTGTGTTTGTAGATCACCCATCTTTCCTTGAAAAGGTTTGGGAAAAAATAGGCGGAAAGATTTATGGTCCTCAAACTGGGGTGGACTACTAAGACAATGAACTTCGTTTTAGCCTCTTATGTCAGGCAGCTATTGGATGTTTCAGGAACAAGAATTTATTTTAATTCAGGTTCTGCTCAAGTTGTGTTTAAACACAGCTCTGATGCAGAAACAACGTATGAATATGCTACAGAGAACAGCTTGTTTAGTCAAGCAGATGTCAGCTATCGCCTAAAACAGATCTTTCAACCAAAGGATGAAGCTTTGGCATTGCAGAGCAAAAATGAGTCATTGAAGTTGTCAAGAATACAGAGTGAAGAAGTCTCTCCATCACTGCCAGCTGTCACACAAGACAAATACGAAGTTATATGATACACAGGATATCTGGCGTTGTTCAAAGAATACGAAAATATAGGACTTCATCATGGAATACAGAAGCATAGTTGATGCGGCAATTGAATTATGGCCCAAAATGCAGCCTACAGCACATCAAGGACCGGCAAACAGGGGCCTATGTTTCAGGGCAACAGAAAGGATGTGTCATTGAAGGCAAACATGGAGCATTAAAGGTTCATCACAGCTATCTCAGCCAAACTCCAGATGTCAAATAGAATTTGAGTCCTATTTGATTTAGAAGTCTAGAAGATCTAGTAGAATTAGAATTTTAATTGTTTTAGGATTCCAGCGCTGTCTATTAATAGTCAGCTGTAATTATTAGTTAGTTAAAAAGTTAGTAGGTGTCATCATAGGCAGAATCGAATTCCCCTCATGCTGGAGGAGGAATATCGATTAGTTAGAGTTGTGTTTCTATATATAGCTGAATGATCTTTGTAGCAGGGGTTGGAGATTTATGATAAAAACAGAGTTTTCATGTTGGCTTATGTAAAAAGACTTTGACAGTAATAGAAAGAAGTACTTTTTCTTCCCAAGATTCATCTTGTGTTTCAAATGCTCAGAGTATATGTGGTTTGGTCTTTATTCTTCTTGTTTTACAGTTCACTAAATATGCAATCACTCTGAATTCCCACCTAGTGCTCAGACTTCCTGTGTATGTTTTTTGAATTGAGGTTCCTCTTGAGAAATTATTCTGAGTGTTGGGACATTATTATGCCTTGGCTTCCATGATTGAGTAGCTAATAATTTACTGCAGAAGTGTATGACTCCATGAGCCCAATGGAAGAAGTCTAATTTTGTTGTTCCAACCAGCTTAAACTTCATCTACTGTTTAAAGAGTTAGCCATCTTTTCTTGCCCTTAATGCATATCAAAAAATCTGTGAGAGAGCCCTCTCTGACTAAGGAGGCTAAACCTTAGTCTAAAGCATGGTTTGAAATAGTTTCATGAAATCTTGCTAGGTAGCAGCCCTTAGTACATGATTTTATGATAACAGAACTACAGAATGGGATGTTCTGAAGGAAAGTTTTAGGTTAACCATTAGCTTTGAAGATGGATTTGAATGTATTGATGAAGTATTACAGGAGATCAAAGCTGCAATATTTAGAATGCCTGAAGAAATTGTTGCATGAGTACATCTAGATTGGAGTATGCAGTTGTGCCATGCGCTCGAATGTTACAATGTGGCCACTGAGGAAGACGAAGAAGATCCCAGGAACATAAATATCATTGATTCGACAGGTCTACGTGAAATCCTAGGGTCTAAGGCAAAAGTTCCTAATATTTCATAGTCCTTGAAGACTAAGAAAATGAATATTGGATTGGCAAAGCAACGGAAGTTTACAAATATAGGACACTATTGAGATGAAGGCACAATGGACAAAGTTGTGAAGTTATTATGGGAGTATCATGAATTTATTCCTACCAATTTCTTTGATTTTAAAGGGATAGTAGAGGATCTGGGAGTCATGAGGATCACTCTAAATCCATACACAAAGCTAGTGAAGCAACACCCCTACCATTGAATACTAAGTATAAAGAAAAAGTGCGCGGAGAATTAAATAAGATGCTTGCAACTAGAATTATTGAGCATTTCGAGGAATCAAACTGGTTTATTCTTATGGTGGTTTAGGAAAATAACACACGAGATGAAATTTGGATATGAGTAGGCTTAAGGAAGTTAAATGATGCATGTTTCCATGATCCATTTCCTATGCCATTAATAAATGGAGTACTGGAAAATGTTGGAGATTAGGAGGCTTATTCATTTATTGATGGGTTCTCAGGGTACCATCAGATCAATATCACACAAAGGATAGATGTAATACTACCATTGCTATTGAATGGGGTTGTTTTTAGTGTACAATTATGCCTTTCAGACTTAAAAATGCCCCTGCACTTTTCTCTAGGGTGGTAGTCGGAACCTTCAAGGCGTTTATTCACAAGTTTTTGGAGGTTTAATTTGATGATTAGACTATATTATGGTTAGTTAAGAGACATGTTTCCAGTCTTCGCCTCATGTCAGATACTTTTCGAAGATACCAGATATCCTGTAATCTAAAGAAATTCATATTTTGTGACCATATGGGATATTGTTGGGCCATGTAGTCTATAAGTAGGGGTTGATGGTAGACCCTACCAAAATTGTAGTGTTTATTAATATGGAGCCTCCAAATAATATCAAATAATTTCATGCAAGGTTGTGCCACACATGGATTACAGAAAATTTATCAAGGTGTACACGCAGATTACGATGCCCATGGAAATTTTTTTGAAAAAGGATGTGACGTTCTACTGGGACGATGATTTCCAAAAATAATTTTAGATTTTTTGAAGGAAAATATGTTCACTGTGCCCATTTTAGTGTTCCCCAACTAGAAGAAGGAGTTCCATGTACATGTCAATGCATCCTGTATAGCCTTGGGATCTGTGCTGACCCAACGAGGTGAAGGTGATATCAATGATCCGATAGTGTTTGCGAGTATAAAGTTATCGAAGGAAAAAAATAATTATTCAACCACAGAGCATGAAGGACTAGCAATGGTGTATGCATTGTAGAAATTTAGGGACTATTTGTTGGGTGTGCACTTCAAGATGTACACAAACCATTCTTCTTTGAAGCACTTGGTCAACAAGCCTGTGATGGGGGGAAATCTATCGATGGTTGTTTCTCTTTCAAGAATATGACTTGAAGTAATTTTGAAGCCAAGGCGACTGAATGCTAGATAGAATCACCTATCACAAATTGATAATGGTGATGAACATATAAATATGGAGGAAGGGTTTTTTGATGCACAACTCTTTGTTGTGTGCATCGCAGATGATCATTTCGTAGACATAATCCAATTCTTGTCTATAGGTATAGCTGTTGAAGGATACACAACACAACAAAAGAAAGAATTGGTGGCCAGGGCCAAAGCTTTTTTTGTCAATGTAGGGCACTTATATAAAATGGGATCAACTGAAGTGGTGCGTAGGTATGTCCTGGAGTATGAACGACAAAGTATCCTCGTTGAAGCCCATGGAGAGGTTATGGGAGGACATTATGTAGGAAGAAAAAATTCGCAGAAGGTTCTACAAGTAGGACTGTGGTGGTCAACTTTGCATAAGGATTCCAAGGCTTATTGCAGGGCATGTGATGTCTGTTAGAGAACGGGGAGACCATCACAAAGGGATGAATTTCCCTTGAACCCACAGTTGTCATTACAAGAATTTCATAAGTGAGTAATTGAATTCATGGGGCCAATTCAACTACTAGGTAAGAAGAGAGGGGCTAGATACATCATTATAGTGACCGAGTATTTAACCAGGTTGAATGAGGTGCAACCTGTAAAGGATTGTAGCATAACAACAACTGAAAAGTTTATTTTTGAATATATCCTGTCTCGGTTAGGCTAACTTAAGGTCTTGATGAGTGATAGGGGTTCACACTTCTTAAATGAAACAATTGCTTCCTTGCTCGAAGAATTTTGGATGTATCACTAGAAGAGTAGGTCGTATCATCCTGAAGTGAAAGACATAGTAGAATCATTTAACAAAATCCTAGAGAACACCTGAATGAATATTTGCAATGTGAAATGAAACGATTAGGATGGGCACATACCAGTTTTTTTATGGGATATAGAACTACCTACGAGAATTTGATGGGATAAATGCCATTCAAATTGGTTTAGAGACAAGAAGATGTAACGCTGATGGAGTAAATAGTGCCCAGTTTGTGGATTACTACAATTATAGACATGGCCTATTGAGATACCATGGAATAACTCCCCACACAACTCTTTGAGCTAGAGGAAGATCACTTCTTGACCAGTTTTCATCTGCTGGTATAGAAGGATCATGCAAAGGCATGGCATGATCACCATATCAAACAATGCACCTTCAAGAATGAATATTTGGTATTATTATATGACAGTAAGTTCACGAAGTTTCTGGGGAAGTTCCAAATGCATTGGCTGGAGCCATTTATTATTAAGGTGATTACGAATGGAGGTGTAGTTCAACTCGAAAAGCTGAATAGGGAATTATTTCTAGGAAAAGTCAAATGGATTTGATTAAAGTTATACAGGGGTGATACTACCCCTGCGTAATGACTATATGAAGGATGGATAGTTTTAATGCTCCATGTAGTTGCAAGGCAATGCAAGACTATAAACTACACTGCCAAAAAGAAGGTTTACTATGAAGAGTTAGACGTCACGCGACTTAAGCCAACGAAATGGGTGGCTGGAGTTGGGTGCCTGGGGCTCGTAAATCTCTTGTGCGTGCCGCATTTTAGTTGCACCACTATTATTTTTTTTTTCATGCACCAATTGTTGATGCTGGTGCGTGATGGGTGCCTCTGTTTGGGAGGGCCCATCTCGATCACTGACATGCTGATCCACATAATAACGTTGCTACCATATCAACGAGTGGACCCTACGAAGGAATTTTTAGGTAAATTGTAGGATAAAAATTTGGCAGACCAAATGAAGAGTGATTTTGGTTTGGTAAAGAAGTCACATGATTATTCCATTCAATAAATATCAGATAGTGCAGTGTAGTTTTCTAAACAAATCTTGGCTGGAAAGATCATGAGGAAGTGCAACACCGATGAAGTGTCGATGCTAGTAGTTTCTTTGTCTTCGTACTGTGCTAAGGGAGTCTAGTACGACTCGGCACAATACTTGAGTTTTTGGAGGACTGCACAGAGGCCCAAGAGGAGGGCAAGGCATTCCACTATGCATGGTTGTTCTTGTCAATCGTGTTGGTGGAATGGAGGGCACCCGAAGAAAGCTAGTTCCCTCAGCAGGATTCAGATCTACTTGAAGTCATGAATTTCATTTCACTATGGGTGACTAAAAACCCCGAATGAGTTATGGAGATGAATATCCTCTGAGTGTTATTTGAGTTAGAACTAAGAATGGTGATTAACCAGTGGCCATAGTTATCACCAATTTTGAACGCACAGTACCTCATTGTCGCAAATTTCAAGGAATATTTCCATAATCTACACATCCACATGAAGAAATATGCCAAGGATACATGGCACAAGTTTCCATACTTAGTAGCCAAGGAAGATATTCTAGGCATTGTTAGTAAATGGCCAAGTGCTTGGATAACCCCCTTTGACGCCGACGTGGGAACTAGTAAGGTTACTGAAGGTGAAGAAACACAACCACAACAACAAAAACAATAGAAAAGAAGAAAGAAGCATAGAATTCTTCCACAAAAGAGAAGGTTGTGGAAAAAGAAAAGACCACGCAATAGAAAGAAATTGCTGCAAAGGAAAAAGAAGTTTATGCTAAGAAAAAAGAAGCAACATAAGAAAATACTACGTCGCAGGTCACCATTGAGCTCGTTGAGTCCGAAACATAGTATATGAATGTCAAGGAAGAGACAAAGGGAGAATCTGAAGGGGGTGTGCACTTGGAGTCCCCCTTCATCGTAAAAAAAAGGCAGAAAAGGATTTCAACACAGTCGCAAAAGAAGCATATTCAGATTAATCAATGAGCGCGACGCCTTTGGTCCTCACGGAAGGGGACATAGATGAGATTAGGGATGTGTTTCATGCTGTAATGACGAAACTTTGGGGACACTTCGAAAAGTAGTTCCAAAAAGCATTGGGTAGGTTGCAGTAGCATGTGTAGGGGTTATATGTCCAAAAAGATCTTATTCAAGTAAGCGGGTCAGCCTTAGAAATAGAACTCACCCTAGATATCTACACATTATACTTACCAGATGGCTCCCTCCACATCGACTCAACACAAGGCAGGGTGCACCTACTACATATGAAGGATTTGAGTTTTAACCTGGTTGCACTTTTAATTCAAACACTACACGAGTTGCATCAAGGGGTGTCTGATGAGCTCAAAATTTGGGAACAACGCGCACTATTGATCATCAATGAGGTCAAAACCAATAATAAATAGATATTTGAGGAAAATGTGTAGGCCCTAAAGGAAATAGAGGAGGTCACAGCGCGAAGTTAGCAGCTGGAATAAAAAATTGCATAGGATTGTAGTGAGCTTCCTAAGCTCCAAATTCCAGCAAAAGTGGCCTCTCTAGAAAAGATTCAAAAGATCGTTGCAACAATAATGGAGTTAAAGTTAGAAATTGGCAAGGTTGGGTTCAGGTTGTAGCTGCAAATGTCGGACCTACAACTTAAGCTATAGCCAACGACCCCTCCATAAGCTAGGGAGTAGTGCGAAGCTGCTATTAAAGAAGAAATGGCCACCTTGGAAGCTAGAGTCAAGGGCTACACTTAGTTATTTGAACAGTCTATGGAATTATGGACCTTGCTACAATAGGATCCAACCCTAAGATATCAAAGAGAAGCAAAGACATTTCGATGGGATCTGGTCAATGGCGTGAAACTTAACACCAATGCAAAGGTTCACCCGGTTGCGGAAGTGCAAGCTCATCGAGAGTGAAATTGGTGAGTTGTGTTGCAAAGAAGAAATCATATCTTTAAGGACGCATCTGTAGGTGGATGAAGCAAGTCAATTAACTCTATTTGTCTAGAGAAAAATGAAAGAAATGCACTAGATGCAAAGAACAATGGGCCTTGCAATTGAAGGCCCCACCACCGAAAAATTGGTTGAAGAAGTACAACAGGCCGTTGCGTAAGGGACAACAGACCTGCAAGTGTTGAATATTGAATTAAGTGAGCTGCAAGGGAAGATCGAGGCACCATCAATAGAGTGACTCGATGATGAGTCATGAATTTGTGTTGGGATTGTGCTGGGATAGGGACCCCTGGCGTCAATTGGTAATAGCTTTTGTTATTTTGTAAAGTCTACACATTTTGAAGAGAGAAGCGTGAAGGTCATAGAATTCAAAGGGGCTTTAGGAAGGTCAAAGCCCCTTAGTGTGTTAGAAGTTAAGGTTTTTTGTGACCCGCCCATGGTTCATGAACCATGGTATTGTAAAGAGATATGCTATAAAAAGGAGTCATAGGAAGATCAAGAATTGAATATCTATGTATGGGAAAGTGATCTATGGTAGAATTGTCTATTTTTTGTACTTAGGAAAAGGGGAAGGCTCCTGTAGCTATGTGCGTAGAGACCTTGGTAAGTTCACAGCTGAGTCTGCGGGCCACTGTAGCTATGTGCGCAGTGAAGAAAGAGTCTATAATAGAAGGATTGAACATAATAAATACCATTTTGGAGCAATATTTGTGTATATGTTACTTTATGTTTACTTCCGCAATTCCTATGTATTCACTCTATTTTCTGTATTTTTCATAAGAAACACTTAATTACTGTGTGAAAGTATTAGATCTATTATTTCACTTGATGATACGAATGTTTAAAGAAATTGATGCAGAGTTAGAAGTTGTTACCTGTAAGTTATCATAATTCTTTCATTTCAAAGGTTAAGGTTTGCGAAGGTCGGGGTAAAGCCCTAGAAGCAACAAAAATCCATCACACAGACCTCTAAATGTAGAAACCTAATTCTGTCATCCCCCACTACTGCTTCAGGTGAGGCTGTAGCCTGCGCTACGCCAGTTGTTGTTGAAAGGGTCAAAAGTGTACAGTTTTGTTGGTTAGCACAACTAACTTTGAACTTGGGTCGAGACACCCACAAGCCAACAAATGGATCCATTGCCAGGATTGGGATCTGTCTGAGGAATGTGTGATGTTGAATATTAATCCTGAAGGATCCAAGTTGCCTCACAATTGAATAGTCCTAAATTGTGATGAAAATATTTCCATGTCGAAGAGCTCGATGAGGTGATTCCAACACAACTTGAACATGGTAAAATGGAATTCATATGAGAAAGTTATCACGTTTTGAAATTTTGTGAAAATAGGGAAAGAAAGAAAGGATATAGGTGATATGTGGAAGCCCCTCAAGGTCAAACGTTGTAAAGGCCATATAGGAGACGTGTTAGAGACATTGATGAGGCAGCGTGATATAAGAAGTAACATGGTAGGTTGAGAAAATGACATGTGGTTGGGTCGAATGGTTTATTGGGATGCTACATGGCACTAACATACCACATGGGACTCTAAAGCAACCTATAAGGTCAAAAGAATCAATCTATTGAATGGTTGGAGTGGTAAGGTTTCAATCCCTAACCTCGGTGTAGGTAGGTCAATTCCATCATCATTGAGTTAGGTTTTAATTTTATTATATGAATGGAGAATGTTATATTTAAAATTTTATTAAAATATATTACTGAAGAAGGGAAGGTTGTAAACTTGACTCTACAACCTCCTCGTATCAATATAAAATATCTGTCAATGAAAGATGAAAAAACTATTTACAAGGCCCATCATTTTTTGATGAATATGCAACCATGTTACAATTTTCCTCAGGCACATGATCATACCATAAGTATTTTGTATATCCATATTCCCCACACCAACCGATGAGACAACATCTCCTACATTGATTAGACCATGACTCGTCTAGTTGCAACAATGAGATAAGGGCACATTTATAACTTATAACACATAGTTGAATGGTAATAACAAAATGTTCTATTTTTATACATGAATGAGACATAACCTCTATGGGTTCGAATTTGGGGCTACGTACCCTAAATATTTATATATGTAAAATATTTTCCATTGTGCCACACTACATTTTGATGTATAGAAGGTTGAACCTTTTCATTTTAGGGCCTAGTTTTAGACTATTTATGATATCAAAATCAGCCTTTTCTCTTTTTGGAAATAAAAAAGAGGGGAGGTTTTTGGTATAGGTTCTTTGGGTCATTATATAGAGATTTATGGTTGTGATAAATAGGCAAAACTCTTGTCTTTTAAGGCCTTGATTTTAGTATGTATACTGTATAAAAAAAATTAGTCTTTTTGAAGTACAACAAAGGGAGAGATATTTTGGTGAGTATTTTTACAGGTCATTCTATAGCTACAATTGCGTGGTTGTGAAAATAAGATAATATTCTTAGTTTTATTATGTATGTTTATCACTATTTATGGGATAATACACTTATTGTATGCCCTTTTGGAGATCAAATAAAGGAGAGATTTGTGTGAGGGGTTCATTGAGGCTTATAGTTGCAGAATTGAGAGCCAATTATTGAGATTAGGGCTTTTGATGTAATTTGAGTTGTTTTACATCATAATTGAAGAGGCCGCTCCATTGGAAGTAAACCTGGAGACGTAGCCCACACTGGTGAACTATATTATCAATCTTGTTATGTTCCTTTTTTTCATCTGTAGTTATTTATTTTGCTGATAACCTTTTAAAATATTTTGTCAAGTTTGGTATTTCACATTTTATTTAAATATGATAAATCATAAGCTCATAATAAAATATCTTGATCAAAGCATTTTAAAAGAAATAATGTATGAGTGACTAAAACCTCTAATATGTGTTCCCCTGGAATATTTCGAAATAAACATGTTTCAAAGCTTTTGTAATGCTCTAATTTATATTTAACCCTACAAATACATTCCTAGCACAAACTACATGTGTCATACACGAATCCATGTAGAAGGAAGGTGCAACCACTAACTACTTTGATCTTTGCTGAATTCGTTCAATCATTAAGCTTAGCTAACTAGAGATAATAACTCCCCAATTAACTGATCTCCTTGTAGTATCCAGTTTATAAACCAATGGAATCCAAGCATCAGCAAAATGGGAGCAATCATTATCACTTTATAACCAACATAGTAGCATCATAAGATTCATGTAGGGTTCCCTCAACCCTAGTATAATGTACCACCTTATATTCCTATGGAACAATTTCTTTTCTTCCTTCCACCAACTAGAAAAAAATCATAATCAAGTCATGTTCATTATAAAAACAAGTTATAAAGGAATTGTTTAGCAACATTTATGCCTATGGAAACTCATAATATTTGTGCAACTTTTGATGCAAAAAATCCCCTATGAAGCATCCTTTATAATTATTCACTAGATTCTTCTTGTGATTATAATAATTTAATATACACAAAACTACTACAGTGCAAGGAAATATTATTTCCTTGCCAACAATAAAGTGAAAAAAAAAAGATATTTATTGATGTTAGTGGACACCCTATCATGACTTTCTATTAGGGAAGGGTCACTGTAAGGTATAGTCTCAAAGTATTCCTCTCTTTTGGCCTTATGATATGATTGGTTTCCTCAGGATGGAGAGGTTGAAATTCTAGTAATTAATTTGATCTCTTTGTAAATCAAGTACAACACTAGCTCCTCAAATAAGGGAATTTGAAACACTAATATCATGCACTCTGTAGAATACTAGCTCCTCAAACCAATCATATAATATGATGAAAGTGACCAAATATAAATAATATGATAACTTCATCTCTCACATTTGAATAAGATTCACCAAATCTTGTAATTTGAATGTATATCGCACACTCTTACTATCAAATTCTAACACAAATGGTTGACCTTGTTCGCCAGCAAACCAAAGAAAAACTTGTTTAAGCATACTAAAAAGTTCAAAATGGTTAGTGCATTCTTTATTTGAAAAAAATGGGTCAAATGACTCTATGGTGAAATTAAAAATAAGTAGCTACCAGATAATACCTTTTTGATATGTTCTGAAAATAATTCCATTCAACTTTTTGGAGAAATAATAAAAAAAAACTTCTTTCTACAAGCTCGAAAACTCATGTTTTGGCCCTGCATTGTCGGTACGTCGAAAAAAATGCTTGCATTAGTGAATTGTAAAACATTTTGGTTCTTTCCAAAAGACCTTTGGCAAAATATTGTATCTACTAATGCTTTCGAAAAATATTTTTCTTTCACTACTTCAGAAAAAACTTTGTTACATGTATCAAAGATTTCCAAAATGGTGTTCCTATTATGGTTTTCTTAAAAAAATTATTTTCGGCATTAAAACAAAAATATTTTAACCCTTAGGCATTTCACAAAATAATTTGCTGATTGCATTGGTGTTCTACAAAATGGTTAACTAGTTTTTTGGACTTCTCAGTTATCATTTTTCTTATTTTAACTTGATTTAATTGTTTTCGTTATTTCATTTTTATTTATTTTTTAAATTTTCTACGCAAAAAAATAGCTAACTATATGATATTATCTTAGAATAAACAATTATAACAATACTTTCACAAAACTGAAAAATTGTGGCCGCTCAAAAAGGATTATAGTAAATTTTGTAGGTGTGTTGTGCACTCAACAAATGGTGATTCATTGGGTAAAATTGTATCTTTGGATACACCTTCAATTAAAAACAAACTAATTTCTAATTTCAAACCATAAGTCTTAGAATAAGGGGAAAATAAAAAAAATATACATATATCCCCTTATATGCAATTTACAATAATTCATGTTCCCTTATGGGAATTTGAGCTCTATCAAATAAAAGAAAAAACCATTGAACATAGACTCAAATTTTAGAAGGAAACCAAATCCAATACAATTTTTTATATTATGGTATTTTTTTTAATTTGTAAGTAACCTTATCATACTTTTTGTGTCACTCCATCCTTGGAAAGAATACATAGCCTGAACAGAGTCACTCTTAACATAGACTTTGCTCTACTACCAAGTCACTCTTAACATAGACTTTGCTCTACTACCGGTGAGAGTACATAGCCTAGAAAAGTTATTTTTATTTCCTCATATATCAATACATCTCATAATATCTTTAAATTATTTTCAACAAAAATTACTTAAAAATTCTCTTGAATAAATACATATCGGACTCCTAAGGGTTATATCTATCAATGAAGGAATGGATCAAGCACTTTCATATTTTGAGCCTACCCATTGTATTGAAAGAATATGTTCATGAGTTGTAGAGAAACCAAGTGTAATAGAGGTTAATGCTTGATTCGATAAGTACTTGTCAATGTTAGCTTCATTCTTATTACTTATTATGTATTCTTCATCAAGAAATTATACAAATGTACAAAACATAAATATCACAAAGAGACAAGAGACACCAAGGCTCTAAGCCAGAGAAAATCCCCACAAGGGGGAAAACCCAAAAATTATTCTCTTATAGAATCAAATCAAAATAAGATATCCAAGACCTAAGACCAAGACCAAGTCTTCTATAGAGATTACAAGTCAAAACCTCCTCCAAGTCTTCTCTAATAGTCAAAGTCAATGTTGGTCAACCTCTTCCAAGTCTAGTGAAAACAAAGGTTTTCAATCTTGCAATAAAGGACGAAATTTGGCCCTTCAACACCTTAGAAAATTCACACATGTGAGCTGAACTAGGGAAGAAATTTTTGATTTCTCTCTCTCCCCTTATGATCATTATGTACAAAACACAAATATTACAAAGAGACAAGAGACACCAAAATTTAAGCTCTAAGCCATAGAAAAACCCCACAAGGGAGAAAACCCAAAAATAATTCTCTTATAGAATCAGATCAAAATGAGATATCCAAGACCTAAGACCAAGACCAAGTATTCTATAAAGATTTCAAGTCAAACCCTCCTCCAAGCCTTCTCTAATAGTCAAAGTCAATTTTGATCAACCTCTTCCAAATCTAGTGAAAACAAAGGTTTTCAGCCCTGCAATAGAGGATGAAATTTGGCCCTACAATACATCAGAAGATTTGCACATGCATGTTGAACTAGGGAAGAAAATTTTGATTCCTCTCTCTCCTTTTACTTCCTTGTCTCTCCTTTGAATTTGATCTCTTTCTTCTTGTCTAGGTGAAAAAATAGATCGATGATCTGTTGAATGAATGAATGAATCCAAGAGGTTGAACTTGACACATATATATAGCTATCTAGGAGGGTTGAATAGGTGCCATTGAGAAAACTTGTCAAAGGAGGGCCGACTTGAAGGTTTTGTGGGCATATGACATATAAATAAAATATGACATCTTTTTCATTCAAATGTCCAAATGGGACATGACTCAAATAAATATTCTTTTGACTCAGAATATTTTTTTTACACTTTTGATTCTAAGCATGAAGAACATGCTTGCAAGAAGAAAATAATATAATAAATTTTAAATACATCAATAATAATTTTATATTACATTATGAAGACATACTCTAGTTACAATTTCAACACTCCCTCTTAACTAGGGAGGTATTCATAATGACTTAGAAGGATAATAAATAATTCAGATTGATAAACATTAATGATGATTACATAATAATAACCAACATTGTCAAATTGGCAAGGCCTTGACAAGTATGCTTTATCTCTCTACTAGCTCAAAGAAAAATGTTGGGAGGCATTAATTTGGATACCATCACCTCTAAAAGAACAAACTCCACCTATGTATTCCAAAGGTATGACCTCACAAGATCATTTCCTAATCCTAAGGAAAATTACATCCTCCAAACCATTCTTTACCAAGTCAATGTATCCATCATAGGAGGTTAATCCTGATCAACCAAAATACATGACTCAAGAATGTACATCCTTGATGCTTGTCCAATCCACCATTCTCCCTACCTGTGTTCATGCACTAGAATTACAGCTACTAGTCCTTGTCATAGTAAATAACACATGGAGAACACAATGTCCATCCTCACTCCATCTCAACCAAGGAGGAGATATCCACAAACCCATCCTTTTATCATAAATACTTAATCTTTCCCTATGTAAGAGAATTTGTCAATACATTAGTTACATGTTCATCAATGGAGATATAATGTAGCTTCATGGCTCCATCCTACACTATGCTAAGAATGTAGTGGTATTTTATCTTAATGTGCTTCAACCTTGCAAGGAAGTCCAAGTTCTCTGACAACTTTATGCATCTTTGATTATCACAAAATATTATAGTTGAATTCAATACTCCAAAACATTATGCAAGCAACTTATGGAGCCAGATTGCTTCATGACAAACTTCACTAACTACCACACATTCAATATAAATAGTACTTAGCACAATCAAGTCTTATATTCTACTCATCGAAGAAACCATAATGGATCCAAAAAAAAAAAAATCCAAGAATACTTTTCCCCTCATCAGTACTACCTAAAAAATTAGAATCAATGTATCCTAATAATTGAATCTTGTTTCCTACAACATATCTCAAACAATGATGTAAGTCTCCATGGAGATATCTAAAGATATGTTTTTCTTCTATCCAATGGTCATATCAGGGCTCCATCTGAAACTATTTCAGAATATTTACTGCATACCATGTATATGGTCAAGTGTTCACTAAGTACATTAGAGAACCAACCAGTTTAAATTTTGAAAATGTTTTGACCAATTTTGGAAGACCAAGGGACGAGAAGGGAATGGGTGGCAGCAATGGTTGGTTGGCAAAACAAGCATTTGCGCAAGAGTTGCGGCAAGGTGGAAGCGGAAGGTAAAGGCAACCGAGGGGCGGGAAGGTGTAGAAGCAGTTGAGGGGAAGAACTGGCAGTCCAGGTAACAGAGAAGGATATAAAAGGAGAAGACCAGGAAAGAAGTAGGGTTAGATTTGGCGAGGTTGAGAAGAGGAGTAGCAGAGCTATGAGAGGAGGTGAAAGGATCCATGTTACGGAAGATGGAGGGAAGGTTGCAGGAGCCGAGAAGACATGGTCCATGAAGATGAACAAAACCCATTGAACTGAGCCGGGTATTTCATGTAGTTGTTTGTGGAAGAAGCCAAGTGATATTGTAATGTTTGATTGTTATGATTAATATAAACACCTCCTAAGATCAGTTGCAGCTCGTTATTAAGGAAGATTGATGGAGTAATTAGCTATTAAGGCCTTGTCATTCAAGGAACGTCGTGTCAAGGACAGCTACTTAAGTTGCAGAAGAATGAAGGGAATTCCATAATTCCAATTACAGACAACAGTAGAGTTACAAGTTCACTCTAAAGAACAGGTGTAGAGACAGAGAAGCAAGAAGTCTCCAGTGCATATAGTTTATCACAGGATAAAGGAGATGGCCAAAGGACTTGTATCTATTCCATAGGATGCATTGGATGCACAAATCAAAATAGTCAATAATTTATATGGCAAGTATGATAAGGAAAATCTGATAGACATTGACTTCACAGACTGTTTCCAGTTCTTGGCAATGAAGAGAGAAATTTACGTGAAGGATTTCCAGAAGGAGGATGACATTAAGTCCTCTAGGGCCAGGGAAGAATTTAAGGGATTATAGAGATCAACAATACTCCATTTGAGGAGCCTACCTGTGTTTGACACTGAATTTGTCATGATGCAGTGTACCAAGCTGTTAGTGAGTAGGATGCATGGAGGTTCACTATGGCTGGATAAGGAGTACCCTATCCACATGGAAGATATCAATCGGCAAATAGGAATGGCTGAGGGTGGAAATGTAGTCATCACTGCGTTATAGGCACATGCTAAGCGGGGCAAGAAGTAGAGTGAAGACAACATTTATGCGAGATATGGGGTTCAGCAGGGTAGGAGAGGAGCGAAGTTACATAAGACTAACAAGGATGACATTAGATTTGCCTGTTATGTCATTGTAGGCAAAAAAATGTGGCACTTCACAAAGAATGAATGCACCTTAGATGCAATCTCAGTTGCAGAAAATTGCTATTGAGGGGAGGTGCTCTACTGGTTAGCCTATATTCTCAATGAGTTGTTTGAAGCATGAGGACATGTATAGAAGGGGTACTGGGTTCATGTTTGGATATCTATTGATGTCGTTGATGATGTGGAAGTGGATTCCACTTAAGGAGAGACAAATGGCAACCATCCTTGAGGGCCAACCAATTGCACTCTGGTATGACCCATGGAAGGCATCAGGACACCCGAACACAAAAGAGATCAACAAGATAGCCTTCAGGAATTCGTACGAGCAGATGTTGGCCAACATAAGGTAGACAGAGAGGATACCCAAGGCTCTGTTAGATGAATTCTCAGTGGCTTGGTGCCTTCCACATGCATACCTACCTGAGACCAAGGTGCGTCCACCCTAAAACATTTAAAATGAGACTGCTGAGGTTTGTCCTAACTGAGGAAGCACTACATAGAGAAGTGGGGTCATGGCCATGATTGGCCTGTGAGATAACAGAAGGCAAGCACAAGTACCTCTTTGTAACACTGAATCCATAGGGGTAAGGGGAAAATGGGTTTGAGAGCAGTAGGAAGCATCTAGTCAAGGAAGAAATCGAGTCGATGGTGCTCAAGATGGAGGAAAGGATGTTTGAGTTCTCACAAAAAATTGCTAGGTTCGGGTCAAGTTAGAGAAACCACCTTGCCATATTTTAGGGCTCCACCATGTTTACACCTATCTTCATGACACCACTGGCCATGAAGCTCCCAACAGGAGTAGCACAAGCCCCCTCCTAGCCCACGGTCCCCAAGCCCAAGAAAAAGTGAGTCGCCCACACCCCAACTGTCAAGAAACTTGAAGTTACTCCGCTAGCTATGATCGTCGGCCTTACTATGGAGGTCGAGAAATCAATCCCCGCAACCACCATCATTGAATAGATCCCTACCACCACCTCCAATGCATTACATCAGTTGCGGGAGTCATCACCCACATTGTCTCAACTTCTGTGAGTTTATTCGAGACCCTTCAGCCTAGCCAGCGAGGGATAACTACAGTAGCAGAACTTTAGTCATCCTGGAGGATAAAGGCCATCACTCATACCATCGGGGCACTACCTACGGAACCCACCACATTCCTGATGCTTAGGTTGGACCCACCAGAATGGGGAAACTTAGATTCTACTCCACAGGGGGAAAGGGTTGAGTCGTACTTGCCACCTTTCCCTATAAGTCTCATAGTCTGCCCAATTCCGAGCATCATTCCACCCACTCCAAAGTTCACTCTGCCATCACATCATGCCCATTCTTCTACCTCCCATTCCAACAAATCCATGACCAGCGACCAACCCCTACAATAGTAGTTCCCAGTCCTTAGCACAATGCAGGCCGAGACGCTCCAGCATTGGTCATCAGCCCAATTGTTTTCATTTATTCAGCAGGCAACACATAGGGCCAAAAGACTCCATGATGACTGTAGAGCTATAAAAAGGGTCTCTTTCACCTCTAGTTACCTCTCATTAATATGTCAATTTGGGAACGTTTGGTTATTTCAAAGAGTGTCTCAGTCTGAGGCTTAACACTTGCCAAAGTAATGCTTGTAGTACAGCTAATTAAAAGATACAAAAGTATATTAATGCAAGTCTACAACTTAACTACTTCAAAAGACCAAATCACACCAAATATTGTATCAACCAAAGGTTCGGTAGCAATAACCCATCCTTTCCATAACTGATGAGAACAGATCAGAGGTCTAGGAGCCAAATAACAGATGTTGGGCTCGCTATAGCCTGAGACCTTTCTTCATGAATAGAAATGAAACAGCTAGTAAAGGAAATAACAATGAAATAAAACAGCACATCAGCCAATGGCTTGGTAGCAACAACACATCCCTTTCATAGCTGATGGGAGAAGATTAGAGGTCTGGAAGCCAAATAGCAGATGCTGGGCTCGCTACAGCCTGAGATTGTCCTTAAGAAACAACAAATTAACAATCTGGAAATGGAACAACAATTGAAATGGAACACCAAATAAATGGAACAACAAATAAATGGAACAACAAATAAAATGGAACAACAAATAAAATGGAACAGCAGTTCAGAAATGGAACAGCAGTTGGAATAAGCAGTAACCAAGTTCCTCAAGCTATAATTCTATTTAATCTTTCCAATCAAAACATCAATCCTTCAGTCTTAAAGATGTACACATACAATGGAACAACACTACCGATCAAAATCTTAGAAACACAACATACTCAATCTGCTTCTGTTATTGATCTAAATAAACGCATACGATTGCATCTCAAGATGAAGAACATTAACATTCAATAATCATGTGAAAATAGAGCTTTCAAGATAACTTGTTATAATGCTAAACACAATCGTGATGAACTCTGTGATAGAGTGACAGTGTCCTGTAGAGATTAATCAATACTTAAAGGATTGGTAAAATGACACAGCATCAATGTAAAGTTTTAGGAACATGAGATGAATTAAACATAACAGAGCATGTAATAGAATATTCTTTAAAACACAGCAGATTACCAGATTACGTCTATGAAAAAACCACACAGAAACCACGCGTAATGGTACAAGAGCAAGTGTCCTCCAGGGTCGGGCCCTTAGCCTCTAGGGGCACACCGCTTAAGATAGATCCAAACTCAAAGATAAAAGAGTGAACAAGTCTATATTAAGGCATGAAATAAAATTACAAGAACTCAAGTCTTCAACAGAACATAAATATCATAGTCTTAATCTTCCTTAAAAGAATTTACATAAAAGAACCTCTCTTGTAGCCAACAGTGCTATCCCTTTTATAAGGAAGATGGCAGAGATATCTAGATATAAAAAATAGATAAAATAGCGATCCCTCAGGATCTAAGATCCTGAGGGATTCACAGAATCATTAATACTGCGTCACTTCTTTCCTTTTCTGATCTGTGCTGGTATCTCTGTGTCCTTTCTTGGGTTGATCCGTTTTGATCTGGTTTGCTTCCGGTCTCCCGTCAAAGGGACAACAGTTAGCTCATCCTTGTTTTTACCTTTAGAATGGCCACCTTCCGGTTTTCCTCCCTCCTACACATAGAAATGATGATTGTCAGTGTTTCTCATTAATTTCTCGTGTTTCGTTATAAATCCTTGTCATTATCTAAATTTCCCATGCAAAAGGCTTTTGAGTTCTAATGAAAAGATACCAAAATAACCATCAAAACATACCTTCCTTGATACTCCACACACCCCCCAGCTTACCCTTTTTCATGGCCTCATGAAAACATTGTCGTTGACATGAAGAGCGGTGAGGGAGTAGGCTGGATATGGAATCTCGTGTGGGGGCCTACACCCATGCTGCGAAACTAGATGATCAAAGAAATGGCTTGTCTGGCCCTCGGGCATCTCATACAGGGTTTGGTATCCAGGTGTAGGATGCCAAATGATTGGACTCCGGAACCTATATCCTAACCAGGATGGCCCTGCCCTCAAAACAAGTTCGCCATAGAGGGGGAATCG